>WEDG01004974.1:0-76225 GCA_017591395.1 Schistocephalus solidus | reverse complement strand
ATCGAGATGAATTCGAAGTAGGTTATGCCACTGACCCCTGCTGTGTTTCTAACCACACCAACACGTAACTATTTAGGATCACAGGTAAACATGAAAACGCTGACCCAGCTGTCACACCCATAGAATGGCGATATATATGGACTGAGAACTTGAACTGAGGCTAGATATGGAGCCAGGTTTCACATTAAGTCGAATCCCTGAACAACAATTTTCCTCCGCATTGGCTATGCTGATTGGTAAAAACGCCAGATTATATGATTCAAAGGCAATTGATTAACTGCGATAGAGTTCTTCTCGGAGCAACTCTGTTAACCTCGCTAGCCTGCACCTTTCGCTTTTGTTTTTATTTGCTGATATATATATATATATATATATATATATATATATAGGTTTACAATTCCGCAACAGATAACGATTCATAAGGAAGATTTGAAATACGTAAGCCAGGCTGCTAAAAATAAAAGGGTGTAAAAACCAAATACATTTAGGCAGCATAGTCCAGATATGCACTCTTGTTTGCTGAATTTTGATTTGCCAAGGAAATAGCAGTCAATAATTTTGTTCAAAAGTGTTTGTTTATATACATCACAAATATAAGAGTATTGTTGTCAAAGCTAGAAAAGCCGCAAATTATAAATATTTAATCCTATGAGAACACTGGCTTTCCACTAGGTTTAAATTAGAGATGGCAAAAGCAAGTAATTAAATGGGAAGTAAAACGCAGATGCACTCAGTTTAACAACCACAACCACCTTTACTGGTGTCTTATGGTGTCTTATGTTGAATGTTTTATTTTTTGCGAGCGTATGATTATTATTATTAATAATGGCGTATATCATTATTATGTCAATTTAATATCAAAAGATTTATATAAGTGTAGGTCAGCTCAGAAATCTTGATCTCAGAGTAATAATATTGAGCTATTATGATGATGTGAGCAAACCGCCATCGACGATCGATCGTCGATGGCGAAGTATTTTAATGATATATATATATATATATATATATATATATATATATATATATATATATATATATATATATATATATATATATATATATATATATATATATTACAAAATAATTAGGCCCAACCAAATGGAAACTAATAAAACAGATCTGTTGTCCTAGAATAAATAATGTTTGTAACGAGTATCTAGTTGGAAAGCATCCAAATGGAACCTGAGCCTTGCAAAATGGTTTTGCATTAAGAAGTAACAACTATCTATTTCACTGAAAAAAATACGGACAATAAGTACTGAATGCCAAACGGGTGTGCCGCTAACCTTATTGTAGATTTGCATGTTAACCGGAGTTGAACCGAGTTTTCTCAGAATTGTTGGTATGGTCTGTCGAATTTTGTCATGCGCTATACGAGCTGCGGCATTTAAAAACTAGTCCATTTGCGTTTTATTGTTATTAATTGTTTGAAAATTTTAACTTCTAGGATTTTGATTGATTTGGTTTAATCTTTGTTGTGCGACTACTGCCCGCGTGACCCAGAGTATATAATGAAATAAGTTCCCTAGTTTTGTTTAAAGATTTATTAGTCTTTGTTATAAATGTTTTTGACGTAAAATAAGACAATTTCACATAATTACTTTTATCTCCTTTCAGAGTGGTGGCTCCAGATATTTTAACTTGAGTATGCCTATTGTAAGGAAAAAACGGAAAATTAGTTGTAATAGCAGGTTTTTGGTTTTTGCAACCTTTCTTGAATAAATTTTCGAGGGGAAAAATAAAGAAAATTTTGAAAATAAGTGACAGGATATTTTTAAATTAGTGAATGATCAACGGATAGGGTGTATTGTCAGTTTTCTGCCTCCCTGACTGTTAATTTCAGTCCCAGTGACTGACATGTTTTGTATTAGTCTGATTAATACGAATGAATTTCCTTAGGGAGTTTTTAAAGATGAATCTGATGAGTTTTTGAGGTTATCCAGTCTGCTGTTTATAAGATGTAAGCTGCAAGTTCTATCATCGGAAAAGGCCAAGGGAACTTCCTCCCTTCAGCGAACACGTAACTGTCCCAATCAACACCTTAAATGGGTGGCGTTATGCTTTAATCACCAACAGAGTTAGTCAAAGTTTCATAAAGCTCTCATGCATTGAGTTTTTAAAAATACGCAATATATTGTCAAAAGTGCTCTTTTTCCCCTCTTAACTGCCTTTTTCAGCATATTTTGATAATCCTAATGCCCTTCAATCAACCACAGTTTTGAACTTAGTATTCATAATAGACATAACCCACGTGTTATTTCGATGTTCTTTGATTTTTTTATTGATACGTCGTTGAAAATTTTCTTGCATTTCTAGTAGTTTATCTTATCAAAAAAGAATGTCTATCTGCAATGTCCGTTGAAAATGTGAATAGCCTGACAGGGTTCGGGTACTGGCGTCATTGGTCTATGGCGCTTGGATCTTGTGGGTGCCTATCTTTACCCCGACAGCGGCTATTTGATCGACTTCAATTATGCCTGTTCCATTTTTTACGGTAGCACACCATGCCATCTTCACATGTGTGCCGGTTGATGCTCAGGTGTTTCACTTATATATTCAACATGTCCTCGTAATGACGCTTTTGTCAGTCGGCCTGCGATTACCTATAGCTACATCGTAATCGAACATACGCCTTGACAGATGTTCGTCATAAATCTCGACGTAGCTGACCCTTCGTAATTGTATTTCCCTTAGACTGGTGTGGATACCAAGTACGCTGGCTATTTGGATTATCTCAGAGTCTGTGATCCTCTCCTGTCACGCCATTTTCAGCATTCTTCAGGGGACTGCTCGGGAAAAATGGTTGGGTCTTCAAGCCGAACCCGATTATTGCTTGGCCTCCATAAACAGTCGATATCTTTTCCCAGCACAAGAGTGTAAACAAAACTACAGCCCTGTGCATTCTCAGTTTGGTGTTGAATAGGATGCCACGACAGATGCACATGGAGTGCTATAGCCGACCAAAGCCTCGGCTGAATTTGTAGATCCGACTTGCGATTTCAGCGTTGACTTTGAGTTTTCTTGGCACGATACTCCCAAGGTGAGCGAATATGCCCATTGTTGTGATCTGTGGTACACTGAAATCGGTATGGGGTTCGGTGTAGAGAGCAGTTGGGGTCTGTTAGTGTTGATGGTAAGGCCAAAATTGGGGCAGTCGGAGCAGCCGGATTCAAGGTGATCTACATGTGTACAGTCATCAGCGAAAAATTAATAAATTCTGTCCTTGTATACACTTAAAAATGCTTCCAGGTGTCAACTATTGGGCAGTTTTCCGTCGGTTCATCAATCGAACTGGATCTCTGACCGCTTCTCATGATAGGCGTTCACCAAAAAGCGAAGAATATGAAACTGAAAAGGGTGAGCGTGAAAATGCAATTCTACTTAACCCCATTGGTCACCACGAACGCTCTGATACTGCCCCGTTTTTCGTGACACGAATTCTCACCTGAAGCAAACTTTGAAAATTTTGAGGTAAGGGAGACACTTTTAAGTAGAAGGAGAAGTTATTATTTTTTAGATTTGAAAGCAACATGCCGAAAGGTATGCAAATCTGCTGGAGATAATAGCTTTCAAAACGAAAGCCACTGATTATCAGTAATGTTAAAGGATAAATATTGCCACCGATGCTTTATTTTTTTGGAATAGACAGGAATTGGCCTCTAATGTTCAAGTATGCACGAAAATTTCTTTTCACACGCCAATGCAGGGTTTAAAAAAATCCAATCGAAGTCTAATTGCTTATCGTAGTATCAAATTTTTACAGCTGTGATTTCCATCAAAAGTTCTCATCCATAAGCGGAAATGTGAAACATTGGCTCACTGGTTTGCGTTTATTTTAAATGCCTTGACAGACTAATGATGCGAAGATCAAGAAACGACGAAAAAACTGTATCACGTCTTCTGGAGGGATACCCCTACTCACCGTTAATGTACATTCCAGGATCATCGCACACACCTTTTATACCAGATAAGGTGCCAGTTAACCTCTCCACCACTACACATCGCATACTAAAGGAAGAGCTGTTTCACAATGGTGCCCTTAGCCACGAGCGAAGCACTCACGCCCAAGAAAAGAGGGACTTCCGTGAAGATGTTAAGCGCCTTCTTCGTCGGGTGCCCTACGACATGCTTGCCGATCAGTGGCTCAGACAGTGTACTCTGAGTGCTGAAGTCCGTGCCTACTTAGTGGAAAATATTCTGCCGCAGCTGGTTCTGGGTCTGGAATTCATACTCAAGGAGGCTGACCACAGGAAATTGGTTGATAAAGTAGAATTGGATCCAAATTTCAATCCTATCAATCGATTGGCGGAGTTCCTGATGCGAAATAGCCCAAAGTACAGCAATTTTTCTAACCTGACGCCCTACGCTCGGGGTCTGAATGATGTGTTAGAGGCCCTTAAGGATGAGTTGTTCTTCAGTTCAGATAGCGAATTAGCCCGTTTGAAGGCGTCTGCAGAGAAGAGGCGCATAGACTTTGAAAAACTGAAGGCACAGGAAAGGGAATGTCTGGAGAAGAAACGCGCCAAAATCCTTCCAATATTTGACAAGTTCCTTCTGGATGGAGAGGATCGTGTTAATGCAGTTGCGGTAGGTGACCATGATCTATTAACATGCAAATTAGTTTTTTCCAAAAGTATGCACCTCAAATCCTATGCTATTGCTCTCATTCTTGCTAGGAGAATTCATACGAACCTCAGCTTAACTCAATGGTCTTTATTATTTCGTCACTGCAACGAGGAAGCCCCACCCTAATAGTGTAAGGGGTTGCTCTTTTAGTCACCCACGAACTGACCACAACGCGCTTGAGTGTAACTAACCTAGCTGACACAGGCATCGCAAAGAGCATATCTGCCTTTTCTGTTTTCCCTTAGGCTGGGGCTCTCAAATATGGCTGCGTAACAAAGAAATTAAAGAGCTGTACACAGCAAACTTCATAATGACTGGCTACCTTTGGAATGGAAGCCGGTCATCCCAGTTGTATTTGGTCATCCCTGTTCTAGACTGACCGATTGTCTCTCTCAAATTGTCTGCGAATGCATTCATTTAGACTTAAAGACAACCGAACCAAATGCCTCTCTCATTATTGCAGTACTGCTTGAGATTCATAAACGCGTTAAACGAGTGTTTGTTGTTAATAGTATCTTGTAAAATTCATGATAAAAAACTTCTCTGCTTTCCAATACGCACTGATTTCTGAATGTAACTTGCTTTTACGTTCACCTTCCCCATGACTATTGTCATACTACTTAGTGAGCAGAAATAGAGTCACAATAATGCATAGACTTACAAAATCCACTTCTGTATCTATGTGTATATAGTAGGTTTTATTAATGATAAGGTACCGATTTTACTGACTGAAATACTCCAAAATATTGAATCTACTTTTAGTGAAGCCAATTTACATCCTATTGAGAGCAAGACTTGGTTCAAAGGAACACGCAGTGGTCAAAATAGTGAGTAAAGTTGAATAAATCGAAGTTTCCATCGGATTTCATTTTTCCCAACATTTTTTGTGGGAAGGCAAATGACAGCCAGAGCCACCCGGATTATACCTCGAACTCTCAATCGGAGATACTGACACGACAGTAATCGTATAAAGTAGGAAATTAAAAGTCTCGGCCACGACTTTATTTCTTACTGCATCCTTTTATGCATGCGCAGGGAAATACCCTGAACATATTCAAGCACATATATGCTAAAAGCAACACATCATGTTTCGGCGATTTTCTGCCGCTGAAGGACGCAGCGTGGCCCTGGAAACATTACGTAGTTTCTTCCCTGGCATTGATAACATTTCAATCAAGTGCATGTGTACGAATCGGAGCTGAAGTCAAAGGGTCCCTCCTCCACAAAATTTATTTCAACTTCGTTCAATAATTTCTGAAAGAAACACAAATTGACATCCACTGAGGTGGACAAGGGAGCGAAGAGAAACACCATTTCACCATTAACCTTATTCGCTAAAATCTTGACACCAGGCATTGGAAGTGCGCTCGCGCTATTATCAGCTCATTTGTCAATTCGGTTTGGGCACGCAAAGGCATGTGAACAGAAAATTCCCTACCTCATGAAATGTCAAACGAATTTCTGAAATGTGTTTTCGATTCAAAAAAAGTACTTAAATAGAGTTGTGATATTGATTATGTGCAACCCAATTCAAAGATATTGATTATCGTGCAACTCAATCCAAATATATTTAGGTGACGGTAGGATGCCGGCTTTTGAACGATTTTATTATTGAACACCTGCAAAGAAAGTATACTCTCTACCAAATGGCTACTTCTGTAGTATGCAGTTTACTCATGGATTTTCAGTGCTCTTAGTAATTCAAATATAGAAAACACGCGCACCAATATTCTTTCTTTTACTCATGTGATAGCAAATTACCTCCTCGTTAAATTTTATACTTGAAAAAAGGATATTTTTCGGTAAAAAAGGTTTTTAAATTGCTGAATAATTTTGGACGACACCGACCATTACACTTAAATTCAAAGTTTCCCAACCACATGCCGTATACATTCTGTGTAAGGAAAAATCACAAATTTCTCTACAGCAGGAAGAAGCGGTCACACAATTCTCATCAAATTTTGTAATTACTTTTGATCATGTTGTCTAAATTTTAGGCAACATTCATAAATTGACGAATAAGATGTATTATGGATGAACATTTCAGGGTCTCTAGAAATCTTATAATACGAAACTTTTCAAAACCAAATAATGCCCTTTCTTCAAGCATTCAATTTGTAGAAGACGTAATTTTCTATCCAAGGAAAGCAATAAATAATATCAATGCACATGTTTTCTGTAAAATATATTTGAATTAATAAGAGCATCGAAAATCAGATAGAAAATTGCACACTTCTTGAGTAGCAATTTTTTAAAAGAGTATAATTTTGTGGGTGGTCAGAAAAAAAGTTGGCATCCTACCATGTCCGAAATATCTTGAGATCAGGTTGCATGACAATCATTATGACAGTGGTAAGTTAGTAATTTATTTGAGTTGAAAATAAATTTCAGAATTTCTGCTGATAGGGAATCTACTGTACGTATTAAGTGACTAAAATGTGATGTTGTGTCATGAACTTCAGCGTGTTGCCGTACACGATAGAGCCTGACAGGAAAGTTTCCCGTCTCCCTGCGGTGCACATAAGGACATTCTCTACCCCTGCATGATGATAGAACCTGATTGGATGGAGACTGAGACTTTGGGAGACAAATTACCGTTGGAATTGTCGGACCTGTTTTGGGAAATTTCATTTTATACGACGCTTTCTTGTCGAAGTGTATATTGCAAGTAATTTTCTTCTGAACGAGTGGACGAATGTTTCAACTTATTTGAGTTACAGGTCCAGAATGCGATTCGGTCGTTTATGCAAGTCGTGCTCAAACTTCCCGCTCAGATTATACCATACGAGCGGCCAATCGTGGATGTGAAGCCGGTTGAAGAAACCTGTGAAACATATCTTCGTTCAGAATTCATGTTGGTCTGTTGAACTGTATTATATACTCATAAGAGACCTGCTCATTATTTTCTTAGGCTAAAACAGTCAATAGAAGCACAGATAGAGTAATTGCAATGTTGAAATTTTAAAGACTAGTGATAAACTTTAGTAGTTGAATCAAAAGTGCAAAAGGTAACCTCCGATGCACACATCCACTTTCGGCACCGACGTTTTGTTCCGAATTGGATTTCCTCGCGTTAGAGTACCTATAATAATTTATCAAGAACTATCTAGAGCTTTCTGTACTGTGTCGTTTACAAGCCCCCTACGAAGAATCAAGGAGGGTTTTCCAACTTACCCAGGGATCAACACTCACTCACACTTGACAAACAGTATACAGCCCAGTACCCTGTTAGAGTTTCAAGAGGTCTGGAATTGTTGCCTGCCAATACCGTTAGACGATCTTTCGGCATTGATAGTCTTAGCAACTCATGAACTCCACGCCCCCCTCTATTCACATGTAGAATTTTACTCTACTGTCAGGTTTATCTCACTTATAATTGTGAAAAACTTGGGTGGACGATCACAATAATTTTTATTCACTCTGACGGAAGTTTGCGGATACACTAGTGACAGTAGAAAAATCTTCTGACAGAAGTGACTTTGCCCTATGCATTTCCAGTGCTTGGAAAAATGATTATTCAAATATAAGCTTCCCCATCTTTAGTCTGTATTTCAAAAATTGAAGCCTTCCCACCGTCCTAGTGGTAATCGGTTACGACATGCTTTACTAAAATACGTCTTCTCTTATGTTTCTACAATAAGCGGACGCAATTTTGAGTGATATTATCGATCGTCCTTAGTTCGGGCCAAAATTTCAACTGATGATGAAGCTCCCAAGATACACCAACTTTGATTATTTATTGTACAGAATCCTGTTTTTAGGTAAATATGCTTATGGGACTGCAGTCTTAACTGAGGCTAAAAATCTTGCAAATGGGGCCCTATGCACCCGAAACTCTGATTCGCCTAACTTTCAAGGCGAAACGGATGCAATAACAGGCACAAATAACCTCAAGAAACATTTTTTGCAGATTCCGAACACCGATGTGTACGTTCTGTGCGATTCTAATTCGATGATGCATACTACACTTCTATAATCGTATCCGACACAGTCCAGCGTGTGTACCACTGCAAGTGGTACAGGGATGGTGACTTTCGCGGGAATTAGATTATACTGAGAGTAGACTTGCGCTGCATCTACCGCACTCTCTCCCCCTCCCCTATCTGGGTCCGGTGCCATGACCAAGTCAAGAAGACCGTAGGCGGGATAGGGTTCAGGTAGCTGGCGCGAGCAGAACCACTAATGAGCGTGTCACCAAATCTGGCTCGAATTTCATAGGGTGGAAGTTCCATAAAGGTCACATTTAGAAGGAACTATTGTGGCCTAACTCTCAGTCCGCCAGTCAGCCACTCCACACAAACAAGCACTGGGCTGACCGGCGGTCCGAGTTATCTCATCAGTTAATAACCTTCCAAGCCACGGTTTTTAATGCACCATGCTAGCTTCAGCGTCAGATTGTTTATAATGAGGAGAGTGTGCTATGTCGTCAAACTAATTATTCCCATTCCCAGGTCCCAGCCACCGTCCGAGCAGGTAAGCGGACGGGTGTCGGGTAATTCGATGATAATGGTACTGACACAGTCAACCCAGACTGGGCACTGGCTTCTTAATATGTCCTCGGGTGTCCAAGCTGCTGAGCAAAACGCATGACATGAAACCTTCTGGTGCCGTTTTGAACCCAGTTGTCCTCCCCATCGTTCATACTGCCACCCATTCTCGTTGATGTCATGGGCCGTCAAATGACGCAGCTTCCACCTGAATTTTATCTACTCATCATAGTTGACTGAAAAGGCTCAGTACTACTTTTAAATGTGTTTTTATTTCAGTTTCACTCCCTACAGGCATGTTGAGAGTGGTGTGCACGCAGTCGTCTAGTTGTCACGCAGTTGTTAGGGCTTTTCGCTGCCATTAGATACCATGCCTGACAGTCGGGGCAACTTGGCTCTACGGACACTAACCTGCGAAAATTCATTTCAGTATGTTATGGAGTACGCAAAACCCCTATCAATGGGTATCTTCCGGGAGTTTACGCATCACCTCCATCGCTGTGCTCGAGAGTACCAGGAGAGCATCAACCGACGCATCAAACTGGACGTTATGACGGATGTCTTCATCTCATGCGACGCGAAAGCCCTAAAGGATGATATTAAGTGTCCTTGCCTCCGAAAGGTAATGCTTCTTGAATTCAGAACACACTTTACGCCATTTTAGCGCAGTGCTGCTATCTAGTGAGCAATATAAAATTATTCCTAATTTTAAATCACCTGGGTGGATACAAGAACTCTGTCAGGTGGCCATTTTTTTCCGTGCTATAATGGCAAGTGAAGGACGGATGCTTCCTTTAATATACCGGCTAAATATAACATTTTTTCACATTTTGTGCCTAAGAATAATATTCTAATAAGAAGAATATCAATGAAAAATGCACCAAAAGAATACAAATAAGCGACTAAGAACTGGTCCAGGTAGGATGCTTTTTTACAAAATTCGTGCTAAATGCTTCATAAGGCAACTGGTGTGTAGGATACTGCTACCGATAATTTACTATCAGAAAGGCACAATTTAGTAGCACACGAGTTTTGGTGGTAAAAATACTGAGGCAGACAGCACTACTCGGCTGCTTCGTTTTAGAGTATAGCACTTCAGGAAGGGACGAAAATTTTTCCAAAGTTGAAAAAAACTTAAATTAGGTCTAAATTATCCAGGTAAGTGGGGGCTTTTCGTTCTGTCGTGGAGTTTTTTCTGAATACAAAGCCTACACCACCCGAAAGAGAAGCATTTCAAGTTGTAACTTTGGAAGCGTATTTGCATCAAGAACGACTGGAATTCATGCGTTCTTAACATATAAAGTATAAACAAGAAATCATTAGAAAACTCAAAATTAATTTGCTATTTATGAGATACTATTATGTTCTATAAATAAAGCTTTATTGCGAAAGTTTAAGTACCCCGCCTCTGATCTGGGCTTTGGGGTGACCCGAGCTATTTTCTTTTATAGTCGGAATCGCATAAAAAAGAGGGAGCATACAAGGTGTCTCAAAACCGTATGCATGCTCTAGCAACTGAATGGGCAAATTGGTCTTTTCAGGTTTAACTGACTGGAATTACTAATGGCAAAGGAAAGCTATCCTTAAATGCTACTGAAAGTTTGCAAACGCAGATGAATTTTCGAGGCAGTTTAGGCTGGAGTTTCTAACACACTCACCTACGTGACTTCACTTCATTCGAAAGTGAAAAAGCAGACCAAACTATTCAGATTATTCACGGAAGTGTTCCGATAGCCCACGGATATATGCGATCCCCGCAAAACAAGAAAACTCTACTGAAAACATATAAGCACTGAAAATGAAAATCTGAGTGACTAGCGTGTTGTGACAGAGGATTCCCAAAGTTTCCTGTTCAGCGGATTTTGAAGCGCTTCCACTGGAAAGGTTAAATCTCGACATTAACCAAGGCTATGAATGAAGACGACTCTCACTAAGGAGCGGAGTATTGCGAACGATACTTGGCAATATGCGTAGATCTGAGAAAAGGGAGACTATCAATAGAACAGAGCTGTATAGAAGGTGCATATTTTGCAACAAAGGTCCTATGGAAAGATGTGGCTACAGTAAAATTGCATATTTCGTTTAATTGCCCCAATTGCAATCACTGAGGACTGTACACCGGTGCTAAATCGTTGCACTTCTGCATGAGTTTGAAAGCTCAGAATATTAAAAGATACTTGTTCTGGTTTTCAACCACTCTTCTTCATAGTCTGTGAAGATGAGAAGTTTTATATTTTTCAAGGTGATACACTCCCACACGACCATCATGATGTAACATCTTACTTGATATCTGACCGAATAGTGGATTGAATGAATAGGTTTTATTGAATAACCTCCTCTTTCACACAGGTTCATACTTTTAGACGTTTGCTGTGAAAACACTAAGTATAAATTATACAAAAAACTTCAGCAACGGCCACCGAAGTTAGAATAAACATTGGTTAAGAATACGTACAAATAAAAAACGAAATATTTCTTAGGGTTTACGATTTTAAGGCTTCACGATATCGGCAAGGATCAGAAAACAGTGGACAGCAGTTTTAAAAATGTATTGACAAAAAATCCAATACTGCCTACAAATACCAGCGCCTTTTTAAAATGAAATGTATATAAATAAGCAGAAGTTTTAGTGTTTTTGCAACATTAGACCCAAAAACTTGAGTTTCAATTAACCTTTATGTGGTTCCATGGATTATACAAATTTTGAGATTACTGACATAAATGATCTTGCGGAAATGGTTTCCTCTGTCTTTTGTTAAAATTCCCAGCATGGAAGTTGAGAGACTTTTGTCTAAAAGCTACAATAGGCCTAATTTTTACTAATTGACAGACAATTTGTTTTCTTTCACATTAAAATGATTTTCTTCATAAAATTTAGACATCTCTCACTGACTTATAACTTGTATTCAACAGTTTTGTTTCAATTGAGCTAACGTGATTACAAACGACTGGCTGTATCCTAAGGTCACCCACTGAAATTTCAAACTGTGCTATCTTAAATAAAAGTAAACTTATCTTTAAAAAATTCCGGCTAAACCCTTTTGCTTGAAGCCAATTTTATGCATCTTGAAATTAAACTAGTTCAACCATTATATTTAAATAATTATTGGGCAGCTTTCAAACGAATTCATTAAATAAAAATAATTTCCATTAGGGTAACTTTCACCGTGGTTGAAAATCAGAACAGACGTATTTCCAAGTTTTTTAGTCGTTACCTTTACGATTGAAGTACACGAGGAAAAAAACTGTACACGTAAGCCACCACCGAATTGCTTGCTTGTGATAACATTTCAAAAAGGTATATTCTAAATTTTCCAGCCTGGTTACCTGAGTCGAGAGAAACTGTACGAGCTTTTTGAGGGATTCGCCAAAGAAGCTAACGAACGCCTTAGGAAAAATCTCCAAGATCCTCATCAGTGTAAGTCGATTTATATATATTAGACCGAAATCAAGGCTAGCTTGATTAAGCACCGAAGTAAACATAAAAACTTACAAAACTCTTTTACCTAGCATAGAGTTCCGTTTGTTATTTTTAGCTAGGAGGTCTATCTATGATCAATTTTAAATGTTCTTATTTTAAGCAGAGGAAGGTTTTTTTAAAACTGCTCTGAAATTGTTTTTAACTCCGGCTTGCTATTTTGGATTAAAAAGAGTTAGACACGGCCCTTAGATAATGCAGTAGGAAAATTCACTTTTCAAGGAAGTCGTGAAGTCCAATAAGCCCTGGTATTGTATTGCGACCGTTGCAACTGTTAAAGACGCTGTCCCATCAAACGTTTATATCAGCTGCCATTTGTACCCCTGTTCCATCGCTTAAGACGAAAGACCTCGATAAAAAAGGTGATTAAACAACTCAACCCGCAGTCCTTGTAACAAAAATCCGTAGGGCCTGTTCTGAAAATGGATTTCACTAGAGGCTACTGGTAATAGATTAAAGCACTAATTTAATCCTGGATATTTACACCTTATCCTTCATATTACGAGGTTATATTTCAGGTCAGTAGTAAAAGAGAGAGCTGTTGGCTGACAGTCTAACATTTTCGTTTCATGGTTCGTTGTTGAAAATTCGAAACGACTTTAATTCATCATTCAAGCTTTGATTTCGAAAGTCGCTTTAAGATGTGATTGCATGGTTGGTTAAGCGAGTGAATTTAATGAGATTCGGCGTTAAAACGGGAAGAAAATATCAATTACTTGAAAATTTCCATACACAGTCACTGTCTAGCGCAATTTAAAGGGCTTTGAGCTCCGAATGAATGACCTTCGCACTTCCCTTTTCTTTCTCGTAGGGCCCATTTTTGATTACCACGAACGACATGAACAATTTATTGCACCGGACAAGTCCGTGGACTCCTACAATCTTCCAGATACGAATAACTCAGCTGCGATTGAAACCCCTCAAGGACCCGACGGTTCGACTGACATATCCGTTTTAGATACAGGTACGGTGAGCTTATGGGCAAGTATCTTTCATTGACTGGTCTGTAAGTCTTTTTGTTAGGTTGCACTGTTCTTCAGTCACTAAATGTTGAACAGTAAGGCGGTTACTCGATTACATATTACTCCAAACTGACATAAGGAATTGAGTTCAAATTGAAATTTCTTTCCAGGTTCGTAATTTTAAGAGAATTTGAACCTGCTTTTCGTCTAAATATCGTAGCAATGCAGATGAAGTTGATCGAGATTACGGGAAAACTGAAGGACATCTGGCCGGATACCTTCCCTACAGAAAAATTCAATTGTAGCAATACGAAGATCGTTACGGTCAAACAGTTTATCGCCTTGTTTACTGCCTTCATGGGCAGCGGAGCATCCATCGAAGACTACGCGCAAGTGGCTGATTATCTCCGCTGGAATTTTAACTCGAGTAACTCTTCAACAAATATTGACAATGCAAAAGTAAGCATGGGTTGATTAGCTAGAGTTAATGCCAAAAATTCTGCAGGGTTTGAATTAACCCTGTCTTTTTCAGAAGAAAAATGTTAAAGGTATAAATTATCATTTGCTGAATACGCAAACGATAGTGATGGATTTATTTAATTTCAAAAACATAGATTCTTTTGTAGATCTAACTACTGGATTTTGTAAACCTCCTTTCAAAAGTTGAGCCAGAGGGCTCCAAAATACATTTATCCTAAGAAGAGTTCAGAAACGACGTTCGGCTTCAAGTACTGAACATGGTTTATCTTCCTTATAGGGGTCGGTGAACAAGGCAGCGGCGGGTTGGCAAGTCATCAATAAGTATTCCAGAATCTAGAGTTGCTCAGTCGTGCTAGGATTCAGGTACAGAAGTTAAAGATTCAGTCTATCTTTTAGGTTCTCACCCTAATTTGGCGGAACCTCAGGTGAGGGGTCATTTAGAAAATGGTGGATTTTGCTTTAAAGAACTTGCAGACTACTGGAATCGCTCACTTTGACAGGACCTGAAGAACAAAAATATCTCTCTTCAACCCTCCAAGCAGCGGTCAGGCCAGCGGTATTTAGATTATGCGAAGTGAACTAGCACTGACACTGGCTCAATAATCAACCCACTAGTATGCAATGCTCATCGATGTCTACTGCAAGAGTAGGTGAGCATGTAATAGGGGCAGAGGTAGACAGTTAGTTCAGAGTCATCACCAATTAATAGCTTGATCTAACTTAGCAGCTCAATCCAGACTCCACCTCTCAACCTTTTAATCACGAACCAGTATCTCGGAGCAGGCAACCTTCAGGCAGTTTTTTACCATGTACCTTTACAGACTTATATATCCTGGTGACCTGGTAGTTTAGAGCTTCTAAGCAGATCAGGAAAGTAAATATCCGATTCGATTAACAATGACCTTCATTATTATTCTTAAAAATGCTCTTATAAAGTTATTTATATTTATGAACTTGTAATCCTTGAAATTACTAGCTACAAGCAGCCTTGGAGGCTGAGGAGCAACACGATGAATTCAATCGGATTTTCATTGCAATGGGCGGTTTTATGGCCAACCACATTCCTCTTCTAGAGCTTGAAAACTGCGTAGGTGACCTCTCTAACGGCTTGTGTAGGAAGCTGCTGAAAAAAGGTAAGCCTATCCTGGTCACATCTCCTGCATGAATGGAAATGCTTAAATGTTTAAATAAGAAAAATAAAATGATTTTAAAAATATTTAAAAATTTAAAATAATGAAGAACGGCGTAGTAAAACATATGTTTGCAAGGAAACAGACCCAACCGACCCTTAAAAGGTGCTACTTAGAATGCAATACAAGGGTCATATCTGTCACCAACACAAACTATCTCATCGTTCTGTTTTCAGCGAATCAGTTCAGACTGACAGTGAGTTTTGTGTTGCATTTTATAATAGTCATAATCAGTGAGGGCTATCTCCGTCCTTTTATCAGTGTTCTAGCTTTAAGAAAATACTCAAAGACTTTTGATCCTTCGTGCATTTGGCCCAAATGTCACCCTAACGTACCGAAAGTCTGTTATTGATCTTGGTCTGAGTGACAGAACTATGGAAGCTACACGCAACACATATGCAAGGTTCAACTAACCTAATGGAACATTGAATAGCTAAGGATAGACAAAGACTGGAATTTTGTGCAATTTAGGCCATGCGTATATTGCCATTACTTTGTTCCACATGCTAAACCGATTGGTTTGGGCTATAATCGAACCAGCTACTCCTGGGCAACAAAACGGGGCATGAAAATATATTGAAGTGGTCAAGAGCTTTACTATCTACTTAAAAAGCGAAGAGTCCTTCAGAATATAAAAATTAAGGTAACTGTGCCCTCACACACCTGCTCTTTTTAATACAGCGAACTTATTCGCCAACTGGCGCATGCGTCATAACCTCAATTCACCGGTCTTATATCAGAAGTTCGCATTATTAGTACTACAGTGTCTCGTTCCTCTAACCTCCACCATCTCGCAGCCACGACAGCAAACCGCGACAACAAGAGGACGCTCATTCTGCATGAAGGTTCGAAGGATTCCTACGAATCAGCAAAGGAGGCAGGAAAGGTTGCAAATGACTTAGGGACTTCTAGGACCGATGAAGTCGCACCCTGGGTAGCCCTGACGTCGTCCTCTCTGTTTCTCTATGGAGACGCTCTGCTTGATCGTACCGCCTTTCACAGGATCCTGCGTACTGTGAGGACTGGCCTGACCGCAGAAACCGGAACGTACGACCAAGACAAGACAAAGCACTATCAGGATTTTCTGAACTGTTTGTCCAGTGTGAAGTCGGAGGCGAGTGCGCGCAAAAGTATGCGAGAAAATTGGATTTCCGAGTTGCAGAAAGTGGGAGCTAGTTCAGACGCCACTGCCGAAAATGTCTACAGAAAAACATTTGAGGTAAACCCGTTTGTACGTGGGGTTGCTATGTCTGGGAGTTCACACGTGGACATTCAAGTATCCCAAATAGTTTTAAAATTTTGCAGCCAGCCATAATTTAAATTTGTGTGGTAAAGGAGTGAAGCAATTGTAGAGAATTGAAAAAATTATTACAGGTGAGATGCTAAAGTCAGTCACGTCGGTATTCCATGCTAATTTTCTGAGGCAATCAAAGCAGGGTAAAATATTTAAGCAAGCTTGAATGATTTTTACAATAGATTTTGCAAAAGGATCAGGATCGCCATGGCAAAGGATGCGCGCTAAGGATCTGCGTCTATCTTCGACAGCATGATTCCTCTGAAGTTTCCTGCTTCGCAGCCTTTCCGGAGACTGCGGCCGGAGCACTCGTTGGAACAACCATTGCAACAAACTCTGAAACCCCTTTGGGTTTAGTAAGTTGCCCCTTTGTCATGTTATTTTTAATTCAGACAAAACGGTCAAATCGAGCGTTCTCTGATTTAACTTTCAATAAGTTAGATTCTTCTTACTCAATGGTACTATACACCTCATGAGTGGAACTTGTGCGTATTCACTAGGTTACTTACTTTTGTGGTGGCGAAGATGTAAGAAAATCACCAATTTATATGGCTATCGTGGCTAGAACTTAAGCGAAAAATTTTTGCAATTCGTATTTTGGAATAGTTTGGAATATGTAAGTGAGGCAACACGCATGATGACCGTTCAGTAATTCCCTTTTAGCCAGTGTGCAAATTGTAGTTTTTTTCTACGTTCTATGCTTAACATAGGCTCTGCGAGAAGGAAGACCGGCTTTGGGACTGGCCACTGAATACTCGACACTGGCTCTCCCCTTGATAACACCAGGTGGGCGTACATACGGAGCACTGCAAATCGAAGCACCAATAAGAGGCATTTTGGACTCCGCGGATTTCAAATTTTACTTGGTAGGTTCGTCTATATCTTCGTCAATAATTGGCCAACTAGACGTGACTCCTAAAAGCTGATTTCATTCCAGACTGTGTGTGTGCCCCTAAACGGGTCGCGTGGTAGATGTGCTGGACCAAAAGGGGGGACAAATCAGGGTACGACAGGCTTTATCATTATTTGGGATGAGCTCCCACAATAGATGCCGAACATGGGGGAGGCGTGCGCGTGCCAAACATGGTCACGCGTAGGTGCCGGCTCATGCCGCACCACTATGGTGAGATATGGTTCACCTTCACCCGAACCCGCCTCCAGCCTTCTTAACTATGTAGTGACACCAGGCACAGGCGGGTAAGGGAGAAGAGAAGGAGAGTGCGGTAGATGCAGTGTAAGTCTACTATCACTTCAAAATAATTTGCGCACAATTCACAGCTCTCGCATTACCCTCCTCTGGAGCATAAGGTGGAAATCGTCGGATTTTGACGGTCGAACTGACGCGTGTGTGTGTCTCGCTGTTCAACATCGCCGGAAAGATCTTCGCCCGCATTCTCCTCAATCGCCTCAAAGGCCACCTGGAACAAAGACTCCCTCTGGAAAGCCACTGTGGTTTCCGCCGCCATCGCTGCACCACCGACAAGATCTTCACCGCGCGCCAGCTGCAGGAGAAGTGTCAGGAGATGTGTATTCACCTCTTATCTACCTTCATGGATCCGACAAAACCTTCGACACCTTGAATCGCGAAGGAACGTGAAAGATCATGTAAAAATTCGGCTGTCCCGAGCGATTCACTCATATGGTGGGTCAACTCCATGATGGTGCGCGTCACGGACAACGGAACCATCTCCGAGGCTGTCACAGTGACCAACGGAGTGAAGTAGGCCTGTGTTCTCCTGCCTACCCTCTTCAGTCTCATGTTCTCTGCAATGCTAAGGGACACCTACCGTTACGAACGCTCCGGGCCTATTCAGTCACATGCGCATCCATGACAGTGGAATTCACCGCAATGTCAACAATCTCGATACCCCATGCACACCCTCCGCTTCTGCAAATCTCACTGTCAACGCCACCACCAATACCACAAATGACTACCCCCAGCCCCTCCCGATTTCTCCTGCCCACACTGCGCCCGCAACTTCATCTCACGCATCAGCCTGATCGGCCACCTGCAAATCCATTGTATGGAGACTGGTGAACCAGTGCCTGGGGCTCCGAAATACAGTCGACGTGCCCGCCTCCACTGCCCTCATTGCTCCCGCACATTAACAGACCACATGGGCCTAGTAGGTCACACGCGGCTCCACGCTAACCTACGGTAAACCACCGTAGGCTTAATCATATCAGCTCACACTATCGCCACCAATGCATATACAACACCCATACCCTCATCCTGTACCCGAGAATATCATGGTGTCCTAGAAACCATAGCTTGAAAGGCTGTCAATCTGATAGTTACACCAGATCACGCCTTCGGCCAGTGTGTGTTGTGCGTTAAGTGGCTGATCAGTGGACTGGGAGTCAGACGTCCCCTGGTGTTGTAAATCCTGGTGTGTGCGTTAAGGGGGCCAGGTAATGCTGTGGCGCGCGAAGACGGGTACGCCGGTCCGTCAGCCAAGGCTCCCACTCCCACATCAAGCAACCAACCGGCTTGGACGGTGGTCTGATTGTGGGGGTGGGGGAGAGTGTGAGGTCGACAGGCCAGCGAATTTTCCTCCATACAAACAATGTTACGCACCTGAAACTATCACGGTGCACTAAAAGCCGTGGCTTGGAAGGTTACCAACTGGTAGGATAACTCGGACCGCACGGTCAGCCCAGTGCGTGCGTTTTCGTGCAATGGACGACTGGCGAACTGAGAGTCAGACTGTAACGGCTCCTTCTTTATGTGGCATTTATGGCACTCCCACTCAGTTGAGATCCCAGCCGTCCCTCCCGTATGGTATTGTGCTCTTGTTTTGTGTTGGACCACATTGGGTGGGCCTGCGCCCTCTCGCATCTCCGGTCTTCTTGACTCTGTTTTGACACCGGGTCCAGGTTGGGGGAGTGGAACAGAGAGTGAGGTAGATGCGGTGGAAGTATACTCTCACTGTAATCCAGTGCTAGTCATCGTTCCTGCACCACTATGTTGTGAAATATACGGTGGAAATCGTCGAAAACGACAGTCGAACTAGCGTGTTTGTGTGTGAGTGCGTATGACGCATAAAAAGTCCCACCCCTAATTTAGAAAGTTACACAAAAATCTCAAGTCCTTGCAATAAAGGACTGACTACGACCAGACTACCTTGCGGTATTTCGAGCCTCGAAAGTGGCAAATCGAGCGCGCGTCTGCCTATGGTGAAGCAGTTTTTCGAGCTATTTAATTCACTTAACCCTTTGCACACTTGCCGTTTTCCAATGGCACAAAGAACCCAAATTAATTAAAGAAGGGAAGGTGTAAATGGCCGAGAAAGCTAAACCAGACGTTTGAGTGTACCACACAGAGCTTAACCCCTGAACTTTATAATTACCAGGTTTCGGTGAGCGGCCCTCAGAACCTAATTAAGCGAGAATGCCATACCACATACATGCTTGTTCTCCGCTCTACATGGTCAGACTTCACCAAAAGGCCCAGTTCTTACATAAGTGCGATGATCAGTGGCTCATATTTGACGTTTCGTTCGTACTGACGCTGGAAAATCACATAATATAGTTGTTGTATGATCGACGAGCAGCAGTTTGCCGATAGATGGCGCTTATAAGGGTTTGTTCGAGTAGTTCAATACATAGCTCAGACATTTTTGTGTAGATGTGAAGAAAGGCGGTGGATGGGGAACATGGTTGGTGCCGTTGTACTGATCACCTTCTTGCACATGCGTAAGATAAACCATGCTCATGCGGTTAGGACGAAAACTTAAACTCTTAGGGAGGCTCCTATCCGCTAGAACATTCTGGCCTGGTTCCTTATGAGAACTGGGACATCAGTTTGAAGGATAGTGCATTCTGCACAGAACTACTGGTGAAGAGGTCGGAAAGAGTTGGCAGTCGAACGAGGGCACGTCCGGAGCCGCAAGGGCGTCCTCCGAAGTGTGCGTCAGTGCAGAGTTGTCCCAGAGCATCCAGCGAGGTCCTATGGGAGTCGGCCTTGACGATGATTGACTGGCTAGGACAGCCGAGATTGGCCGCCACTAGGGTGGACGTGCAATTATTAGCGAGAGGTTCAGTGTTGCAACATGCGCCCGGAGTTGGGCCGCTACACGATGCTCGAATGTCCTGGGACAGTGTATACAGGGAACACGTACGTGATGGGTGTTAGCAGGGGCTCCAGCCACTAAGTATTTAGTCAAGATGCGATGTATTCGCAAATAACCTACCGGCCTGATGTATGATTCCAATGGGCGGACCTAACTGGGACCGATGAGCACAGTGTCTACATTTTTGGTGGTGGGAGCCCTTTGTGTCTTGATGATGTGGACACAAAGATGTCGAGCAAGGGAAACCGGGAGTGAAAATGGTCAGAAGTATAGCCCTGTACATTCAATCTTTCGTCTTTAGTATGCCACGACGATTCCAGAAGGAAGGCTGAGGTCCTCATGAACCCAATTGGCTGTGAAGATCCATCTTACAATTTTGTCGCAAACGATGATCTTTCTGGAGATAATACTCCTCATTAATGCTACTTTGGTCACAGTTGGAAGGCAAAGTTTATTGTAATTTTCGATGGGTGCGTTGCAAACTTTTGTTGGCTCCGATTGACACGTAAGCAGTGTCTTTCCACACTAGTGACTAGATTGAATTTTGAGCAGTAGGAAACGAACGGTTCCATGCTCAAATACTTCTGCACATCGGTCGTAGTGTCCAGTGCGCAGTCGTGGGTTGCCACCACTGGCTCTTGATGCCTTTTTTCTGCTTCCATAAGTTGGATATTTCAAACATTTCGTCATTTAGCGCTAGACGCCCATCAGCACGACGCAGAATGCGAATCTGCAGGAAGTGTGAGCGGGCAACCAACCTTAACTCACACCACGTTTCACTACAGGTGCTTCACAGACCAACCCACTGTCCATGCAATCCGCCATTATGTCATCGTGCAGCTGTTTAATCATTTACATAAATCATTCCAAACATCGGGATTTCATCGAAATTTTCCAGAATCAATAACGGTTTACGGTGTTCAAGGCCTTCTTCTGATCAACAGGGGAGGTGTTGAGGTTGATTCTACTTTCTTGATAGCTTCTTGGAGTAGACGAGCGACGATGATCGCCTCTGTGCTTACACAGTGTTTCTGCGGAGCCCGCGCTATGATTATGGAAGTTCATACTCTAGAAATGTGTTCCGACGATTGAGTGGTACGCACGCGAACCTTTTCCTCACAATATTGAGAAAGAAGATTCCTGATGACTAACGCAGATTTGATGGAGTTCTTTGAGTTTGCACAAATGAACAACGGTTGAATACATTGAATCTTGCGGAAACATCAAGTTAAAGTTTTCCATGAGTTGAAGGCCACCTTAGACGTCACATAATGGGGAGTCAGCAAGCTGGATCTGCCTTACTCTCTATGCATGTCTTGCAGGGAGGGCGAATGTTCGAAGTAAGTGTTGCCTTCCACTAAAGGAAGTAATCCTCGCAGTAGATGGATGGTTGAAAAGGTCTCTAGTGCTTTGTGCATCGCTTCAGAAGCTGCGATTTCTGCGATAATGGGGCCATGATGCCTGAGGTCAGCAATGGCGCAAGCACATTTTCTTAAGTTTTGTAGGGTGCTTTGATGGCCGAGAACAAGTTCCTTAGCTCATCGCGGTCTTTTTACGGCATCTTAAGCCATATGCGGACCCCAAACACTACAACGTCCAGGAAAGTTACACAGTAGGAAGAGAAACCTGAGGCGAGTAGAGGTGGCATTGCATTCTGTACGGAATAATTGAAGAATAGGTTGGAGCAACTTGGCCGCCGCATAAGAGGCGCATGTTCGCCAACTTAACAGGAATTCGAATGCCAGCGGGGCAGGCATAAGAGCGCCTCGAGAGAGAGGTCGTGTTTGCGTCATCTTTGCAGTTTATTGGCCGATTTGGATGGCTGTGATTGGCCAAAAAGTCGACTGTTGCTGCTACGTACATGCGCGTATGCGCCAGAAGCATATTGCTGCAGTAGGCGTCCGACGTAGGGTCACTGCAAGTTAACCCGGCCCTTTGTATCGCTCTCAATCTCTGCCGCAGTAGGATTCAGCATAGGAAGAACGCAGCCTTGCTAACGTCGATCTCGTTGTTAGCATAGATCATATGTGGATTGGTCTACTCACTGTTGTTATCAAACCAGTGCTGGCTTTGTCAGTATTTGAGACTGAGAGCTTAACGTATTATTTAATTTGCCATTAATGTCCCCGGTGTGGCAGGTTGTGTTCTGTGCATGCCTGCAGAAGGCCATTCCTGTTGAAGCTGCCGGTCCCGTGATGACCTAAAAATACTTCGCAAGCAGCGTAATCTGTGTCTACACGGACACACAAGTCATCAAGGAGACCCAACCTGTCTGCGTTCGGTAAGACCAAGGCGTGGCCACACAACGGCTTATATAAAAGTCAGAATAACAATAAGTGTGACCCAGTGATAAGGGCGTTGGAATTCTAACCAACAGGTCGCGGGTTCGAGTCTAAGGGGTTGCAACACCTGGAGTCAGGTATGGCTGGGTGATGACGGTTAATAAGTCCGAAATGGCTATTTAAAACTCCCTGGTCTTTGTCGGTTAGTTTATTCTGCTATTAAATAGTCGCTGACCCTCTGCAGAATACAGTATAATTACCGCACAATGTCGTTATTGGGGGGCATTCTCTACCCTCTCAGTGGACTTCCACTCGAGGTGTATTACACAACTTCTTCGTTCATTTGTCCTTGACAGAGGCATATCCCATTGATATATGCGATGCCCTACTGTATCGACCCAGTACGCAAGTGACAGGGTTATTTTTCTCTCGTTTATTTGCCATTTGGCTTTTCGAAAAGGCAAGGGTTATTACAGGTTGCCAGAGTGAACAGTCAATCCGGTAGACATGGGCGCATTAGGCTGTCGTTTCTTAAATTGTTGACATTTTAAGTTCATAGTTCATAGGTAGCCTACTGACAGCGTTAGAAGCCATCTCCCAGGAGGGGTGGCCACTGCACCCCTAAGCAGGACTGAAAAGTTGTGCTGGGTTATCGTCGAATTCCACAATGCACTGATACTTTCCGACAAAACATGCACTTTGGGGCTCAATTTAGAGCCCTCAAAGACAATCACACAGCGATCAGTAATACGACAGAAGGGCACGTAAAAAACCAAGAACACAGTGATAACTGGTGATCAGGTCTAGGTTCCAAGGTATATATACCTTTCCCAAAGCGACAAAATGACCGGAGTCAACCCGGGTAGCCCACGGTATTTCATGTCTCGATAGAGATGCCTTGTATGGTCGCATAGACAGGACACGGGAAAAGGAACTGTCCCGCCAGCTTAAAATAGGTGGACTTACGGTAAATTTCAGGAAGCGTAAATAAACCCGTGTCTTGACTCTAACACTAACCCTAACATCAAAATAAAATGTCACCTTAATCTTAACCATAGCCCCTACCCTAAGTCTAAACCCCACAGTTAACAAAATAATAACTATAAACCCTAGCCTAATAATAACCCTAAACCCAACTCTGACCTTAATCTCAAACATGAACCGAACCCTAAACTTAGCCCTAACCCTAACCTTAAAGCTAAACCTGATTTCCCCGGATTTTTGGTGCATAGCCACATGCATTGTGGGCAGTTATTTTCCCGTGTCTTTTTTAGGTGGCCATACAAGACATCCTGACCCACGTTTCACTGTGTCTAGGACTTATTTGGGGAGAGAGAGACGGAGTACTTAAATAATATTAGGCTGCAAAGGACCCGTACTTACGACGACCATTAAGCGGAAAAGCGGACGTGGGTTTAACTGATGATAACAACTGATATGTGCAGTTACAGTGGTAATATACTTCAGCAACTTTCTCGTCTTTCATCGTGTTTCTTCAGAAGTTTGGATACGACGTACTTCAGATATTAGTTTCTCTGCTCAGGAATACAATTTTCTCCACGGAATATGTGCTGTTCAGTTCACAGATCCGACCTTCTACATAATATATGTGGGCAAGTTTTTCTCGCACTTAGTAACCGCACACTGCTTTTGGGGGTGAAGAATTTAATGCAAGCATTTCTAACTAGAAAAGTTACATTCCAAATAATTCTCATAATACAAAACTATCATTGGATAAAAACGTTCACCACTATGTCGCTTTCTTCTTTCTACCCACATTTTAGGGCGTAAGTAATCGTCTAAGTTCAGCACTATGTCGCCTGCAGCTTTCATCGGTTTTTGCCGCTGATCGAAGCAGCAACCATATTTGTTCGGTCGTGGCTCATGGAGTTCCACGAATTTGGTTTTTACAACCTGGATTGCAACGAACGATCCCACAATAGGGTCAGCTGGCTCCTCCAAGTTACTCGTCAGCGGGCTGAGATTTTCGATGTACCTCAACCTATTCGAAGACTTGCAATGACTCCAAGGTGAGAAGTAACCCTTCCATTCTGCATAACTTTACACTTTAAAAATGATTTATTGTGAATTGAGCAGGTTTGAAAACCAGGACAATAGGACACCAATAAACGCGACTTTGTCGAAAGCAGACGCTTCTAATGTTGGATTTAATATCCCTATTCGAGGCCTAAAATTGGGGCGAATGGTTCGTTTATTCAAATCTCAAGGCTGCTGTGGACTAAACCTGGAAGTTTTAACAAAAACTGCCCAAATATCGCCGAGGTAGCATACGGTCACCTTGGCAGTGATTCACAAAAATATCACCCTATGGTTATGGAAGTATACTGCGTAGTGAAATCGGTCCAAACTAATCGACACAAGCGCCCACTTAAAAGCTAACAACAACGAGTAAGAAGAAATATAAAAGGACGTCGGAAATAGTATTTAGTCGCCTACAAATAACAATTCCTGAAAGAAAAACGGAAATACCGAAAACCTCCCACGCATAATGCACACAGTAGAATGAATGCGAAGGTTCGAGTTCCAGGTGTTTGCATGAGCAAAGGAGAAGTCTGGCCGAGCACCGGAAAAATGTATGATTCTGAGCTTCCGAACTCGAGCATGAGTTCATCGTCAGAGATAACAGCAGCAAAAAGGAGGGCAACGAACACCACAGAACTCCTCAGATTTCATAGCAACCACTCGGTGGCTCAGAAACGAAGCTGTCTGAGAAATCTATTCAAACGGATTCAGACTCATCACAAATGGCCGGAGTAAAAGGTGCGCCAGTCCCAATACCTCCGTGACCGATTTATGCGGATTGGCTATCCGACAGCTTTTATAAGCCGATGCATACGCGATGGCCTCGGAGCAGTCAAACAGAAACGCCACCAACGCTAAGGCACGCTCTGCCATACATTAAGGACGTCTCAGAAGCGACTGAACACAAGGTATTGAAATTGCACGCCGGCCCAGAGATACCATGCGCAACAAGGTGATAAAAATCAAAGGCCAACTAAACCCCAAAGAGAAATCTGGGGTAGTGTATCGCATCCTATGCTGAGGATATCCTAGTAACTACACAGGACAAACTGAACGGATGCTTGGACCACGAATATATTAACAAATTTGACCATGCGACGGTGCGACGAATTATCGCAAGTTGCTGCTCCACCTACGAAACGGGTCATGAGCCCATCTTCGCAGCCGTCAAGATAATCACATGGTCCAAGGATGGGAACTCAATCAATCGATGTATCGATTTGGTGCCAGCGTACAGAGCACAACGCATTCACCTCCAAACGTGTGGTAGTGATCATCGATTTGTTTGTAGCCTCCATAAATATCACCTTTTGTTGTTGCTGCTATCCTTGACGAGGAACTCCTGCACGAGTTTTAAGGCCCAGAATAATAAAAAAATTTTCCCGTGTTCGACCAGAATTCTCCTTTGCTCACACCATAAAGTGCAAAACATAAGCGGATGACGCTTCACCTATCGATTACGTGACTTACTCGCCCAGTTCTGCCTTGGGGCTCATTCTCAAGCCCCGCCAGGGAGATGAAAATTGCCGACAAAAACAGGGGAGACTGGAATGGCCATTTCTGGCTTATTAGCCGTCATCAGTCAGACATACCCGACATCAGGTGATGCATCACCCGAGGCTCGAACCAGCGACCCGTTGATTAAAAATCACGAAGTTGAAAACGTCGTTTGAGAAAATACTAATATTATCCAATCATTAGTGTTATGCGCACTATGGCAGTTGATTTCCTCTAAATGAGGTGCTGGATGGTAAGCAAAATGTCCCATTTTTACATTATTCAAGATGAGCCTGACAGGGCGACGTTAATTATCACGTTCTTTTGGTTACGTAATGTATTCCCAGAAATTATTATGGCAAGAGATAAAGGCATACTCTGATCACCGAGGTTTTAACAAGTGGGCCAAATAAACTATTCAAATCTGCCAATCTATCTCATGAAACGTCGACGGAGATTCTAAAATGTTCATTCATTTCGAAAACAGTACCTAAGTAGGATTGTACTATTAATTATCATACAGGAAACATGCAAAAAACGATACTTTCGTGTACTTGTTTGATGGTAGGTTACATTTTCAAAATTTGTCCTCGAAAAGGATAGTTTTTGGGTTTAAAAAGTTTCCAATAATAAATTTTTTTAGGATAGTAAAATGTCCATTCATATAAAATGGTGGTTGTCCATTTATACAACATTTTACATATCCAATGCGAAATTTAATGAGCTCTAGACGGTATCTTCTTAATAGCATAGAGAAATTTATATCTTTTTGTCAACTTACTCTTATAATGATTAGCTCCCTAAAGAGGAGGTTTTATGATTAAACTGGACGGGTCTACTTACTATCTTGGCAGCCTCCGATACCAAGCAAATCGAGACATGTTTCCACTGTATTTTTTTTTAGCGAAGTCATCTTCGAAGCTGCAGAATCAATGGAAACTTGTGTAAGAGAATTTCCAGATTGTCAGTTCGTCAGCATCCCAATAAAGAACCTCTACCAAGAAGCCATTGGGGTGGTCTGTTGGACTTGGCTAGGTGACAAACCACTATCGTGCGAGGTTAGGACACGAGTCAACACGATCACCTCAGTCATGCAGTCTGCCTTTTGGGAATTGGAACATTGCTACGGTGGCGGGGAGGTTCCAGGACAGGTGTGCTGTGCTGAAACCGACTCACACCGTCCTGACGGCCAACTTGAGTGGACTTATCAATCTTTGGAGCACACCTTCAAAGTAACTTCGTTGAACCTGGTCAGAGACAGACTGAGGTCCTTCTCAAATAAGGTATCTACATTAGATATCCGTTTCAGCCGTTCTTGACTAGTTTCTTTAACGGCACGAAGACCCAGCTGGGTTTTACGGTTGGAGCTCCAAGTTGGAAACATCAAGATTGTAAACGCCGTATTTAATGGCCGTTGCGGTACATAGAATAGCTGAAAGAAAGTACAGGTCAACAATACGTCTTCCCCGATTTAAGATTTAGTATTTTATAACGGGTTATAGGCAGCTGTCTGTTCGTGGCTTCTGTCACCCATTGAAAGCTTGTCTGCTTTGGGAAGCCAATTGATGAGTATGCGCCCTCTCCTGTGAGATCTACTGTTTCTAAAATATTTGCAGCAAAAAGAATATTCCGAAAATGTTTCGAGACCTATATAGTGTGCATGGCCTTCTGTCGTCCGATAGCCCAGGTATACATAAGGCCACCAGAACCTGCAGTTGACGGCCTCTCATGAACTGAGAGGGGCTTCCTATGTGTTATAAATTGGTTGTCCACTGATTCCCCTTTCACAACAAATAGAACGAGAAATCTCGAATCAGGGCCGATTGCATTTGTTATCGAAGATGCCGAAGGAGTGGGAGTGAGGTGGACTGTCAGCAAATTTTCACCACTACAAACAATTTGGCGCGCTAGAGACTATGACTGTGGCTTGGAAGGATGCCAACTGACTCAGACTCCACAGTCAGCCTAGTGAGTATTTGTGAGGAGAGGCCAATAAATGGACTGAGAATCAGACTGCGATTTCTCCTTTTTAACGTGGTCTTTATTACACTCACACATGTTATTTCCGACATGCCCAGCCCATTTGTGTGAAATCCTGATGTTTTGGTGCGTGAAGGGGGAAGATTGGCAGTGTATGCGTCACGCGAAAACAAGTTCTACAACACTGCCAGCCACTGTGGCCATCCCCACGTCAGACAACTAATGCTCGGAGAGGGAAGAGAGATTGTGAGGCCGACTGTCTCAGTGCATATTTCTCACTATAAACAATCCGACGCGTTCGAATTTCTCACGGCGTAAACCGTGACTTCGAAGGCTGCCAACTGACGGGAACACTCGGACCACGTGTTCAGCCCAATGTGTGTTTTGTGTGTGTGTGCAGTGGCTGACTGGTGGACTGAGAGTCAGGCTGCAATGGCTCCTCCTTAATGTAGCCTTTATGGCACTCCCACTCCGTGGGATCCGAGCCAGGTGTGGTGGTACGCCCAGGGGCGGCTCCAGCCGCGCTAGCCACCTACTGCCCTCTCCCATCTCCGGTCTTCTTGACTCTGTCATGACACCGGGCTCAAGTGGGGGAGGAGGAGAGAGTGCGGTAGATGCATCGCAAGTCTACTATCACTTTAATCTAAACTAAACTGAAGGGATAAGTCGGTCGTCCTCGCACGATAGAGAGTCAGACTGCAACGGGTCCTTCTTAATGTGGCCTCTATGGCACCCTCCAAATGGGATCCGAGCTGCCCCCCGCCTTCTTGTTACGGTTCTTTGTGCCTAGGCCCAAGGGCTGTGGTGGCACGCCTAGGTGCGCGTTCACGCTGCGTCAGCCTCTCGCGCCCGATGCCGCCACCTGTCTTCTTGAAATCGGAGGAGAGAGTGCGGTAGATTCGGCAAAAGTCTATTACAACACAAACTAATTCACTCGCAAGTCACCGTCCCTGCTGTGCTCGCTGTTTTCCCTGTATCATGACCACTTATTGAGCATAACAGCAAGTAAGAACTTTTGCATTTTGCCAGTAAACATAACAAGCAGTAGGCTCTGCGTTAACTATACGTTTTTGAAGGTCTATAAGCTGAAAAGATTGTAAAACTTCACAAAGCTGACGAGTGGATAGTGCGCAATTAGAGCGACCTACTATGCCTTAGATCGGGAGCAGTGCGCAAACCTTGTGTAGCCAATCCTATCCCACGCAACCTACGCAGATTTTTAGATCGGTTTCTAATACACACGTTTCTTACCTACTGTTTGTCAACTGACCAAAGCTGCACGTCTCGCCTCTTTTAGGACTTTAAAGAAGTTGTTGAGGCGGATAACTGTCATCCCGACTGTCCATCCATAGTACTGGAGGCAACCAGAATGCTGGGCGAAGAACTCCCCGACGATGAATCATGGCAGTCAGTGCGTGACATTCTCACACCAACCTGGCTCGACTCTGTCCTCAGATTCGACCCGTTCAGTGCGGAATCTTGGGCACCAGTCGACGATTCAACCAAAACATACCTAGTGAACGGTAAACTGACATGCGATGCAACCCTAATGAGTGTGTTTGCCTTGGAACATGTGCAACAGGCTGCCAAACAGAGAGGGTAGAAGTGCGCCAAAGCATCAATGAGAAATAACAACCAGGCTGCCTGTTTACGTATGCTTATTAGGAATTTGTGCACTGCAGGGCTTTGGCATGGCACCCCCCCCCCCAGGAAAAGCCATAGTACGGAGGAGAAAAAGTAAGTCAAGCGGGACAACATTCGTCCAAAGCACATGCCTACAGGATAGGTTCGTAAAATAGATAGGTTGTGTACGTTACCGGCACATACCTCGAAGGGTTTTTTTTTTTCGAAATCACGGCGGCACTACCAAGGACCTACAGCATGTCAGATAGATGTCACGTCCGTTGTTAGTCTACATCAAGGGGTAAACTATAACACGGTTAGGGAATTTCGAACCCCAGGAGAGGGAAACAAGGCACGCACACTTCAGAAATTCGCCCGGTCTCGAACGCCTTTTCCATCGGTTGGTTAACAAACAACGTCGGCCTCAAGTCAATATGCGAAAAATCACAGACAGACAGTTGAAGGAATAGGAAGAATGCGCAGTGTGCGAGCATGTAAAGCTCCGTAAAAGGGCTAATTTAGGCATAAATAAGTTGAATTCAGCCCCCTTCCCCAATGTTAGACCATGGTGCTCAGACGTCAGAAAGCTTGTAGTACACCTGACCAGAAACGGAATTATCAGTTCAGGGCCCGCATTAGCCTTCCCCAGATAGGGAATAGCTCTGAAAAATGCTGAGAGTGCGCCAACTCGCGCCACTTCTCTCCTGAGAAATGCGCACCCAAAGAATAATCTTCGAAAGACACCGAACGGATTTGCACAATGCCTACAGTTTTGAAAGGACCGGGCTTTGCTGCTCGATAACATGCGCAAAACCATGTTGTAACACGTGGTGCTGGTGTCCTGAGACAACGGACACTGAACAGCCACATGAATAGATTCGAAACTAGAGTCCTGGCGCGTCACTACGCATGTTTACTAAAAGGATGCCTTTCTGGTTCGTTACTCTTCTGCATATGACTTTTGTTTATGTCGCCCTTTATTATTAAGGGTTACGGCCATGACTGCCGGACGGACAAGGCAAAAAAATGGAGCAAGAGACAAGATGAGAGCGCCTCTGACAGATTCGGGGGGGTCCTGACTACCTCGGTCGATATCCGTTGTTGAATAATGTGTAAGGCGGGGAAAATACGTAACCTAAATGACGGTTGATGAAGTGGTCCAACTGACAGACTGAGATGGCCACGAACTTTAACTGAGACCTTGGTGCGGGCTCACGTTGACTGCAGCTGTCGCTCACTAAAGAACGCGCATTCAGAGTTGGCGGCGAAAAAATGAAAGTGATCTATCTGCTGTCGGAGTCCTCGAGAAAGGGACAGAACAGGCCTAATGACAAACTCAAAGCTCGACAACCCGCTGCCAAAGTGGATCCTACACCGGTTCGCTATGGCATACCTGTTAACTTAGCTGCGGGGAGGGGTACCAAACGCGTTCAAGTACTGCGGAGGAAGTAACGGATCTCAGCGAAGGCTGGCTGCAAAATAGGCAGACAGTCGCGGACCGAGAGACGGAAATATATTCAGAACTGGTTGGGCACCAATCTGGCAAAGCGGTTACCACAGAAAATACAGCGACTGTCGGCGATGATGGGTTTAACGGTGAATCCGAGAAGTCTGGTCAATGAACTTATTGTTTAAGAAATCGCATCTCCTTAACCTTTCCCTGGAACTCACCCAATCGCTTCTATCGGCGATAGCGAATACTGCAAAACATACGACAGGGCTGCAACCACCGTCCGGCACGATCATAGAACCTGTAACTAGATGATTAAACGGTTAGACTGGATATCTATTTGGGCCAGGAAACCTTCCCTCCACCAAACCGCCCTAGGCAACAACTGTCCGGAGAGTAACAGCTTAACCAGGGTTTTTTCTAGCAGCGGGAAATATGGTAAACGCACTCTGGTTGAATATGACACAGAAAGGAACACCTTCATACCGACGGCAGTAGCAACGTCTGCTTGCGCCGTCACTATGTGTGATGATCGTATTTTGCCAAACAAAAACCATCAATTCCAGCAGACCGTTCGACGTGACGGAGGCATTAAAGGCAGCCTAGGCGTTCGGTTACAGCTAAGAAGACCTAGAATTTACTGCAGAGCGGGCAGACCACAAAAATCGTTGTCCTTGTAGGTTGCACGGGCGCTTTAGTTTATTTTATCCCATGTATATTGAAAAATATTCAAGGGAAGTGTTTATTGAGACTTCATGTATATTTCAGGTGACGGGGAATGTTCACTAGTGATAAAAACTATCAACGAGTGGATACAAGTTTGCCGTTTGATCAGGCAGGAGGAGGATGGAAGAAGAGCTGTACACAAACAATTACCTATTCAATAAGCTCCGAAGATGCAGTTGAGGTAATGTGTTTAGTCATTTTATTATAAGGCAGGAAATAATGTTAAAATAAATTTCATATGGAAACTGGAAGCAGGAACGGGCTTGATTTTCACTTTCGAAGGGTGTTGTGACCACGTAAAAATAAACAAATCACGGGGACATAAGCGCGTCTTGTGGGTGGACTAAGGATTCCAAAAATGAAATGCATGCCAATTATCGATCCAGAAAGCAGTTAATTTGAACATGGGCTGAAATGTCCTTTCAGTGTCCGAGATGGGGACTTGATGGTTGGAGCAGCGGCACAAAAGTAGCGGGACACCCTGATGGAGAAGAGGCACTCAACGGAGACCGAAGATACCAGCCAACGAAGACACGAGTATAATTGCCAGAATGACGGCAATCGTAATACATATTATTTTCATCTACAGATGAAAAGAGGAAGAAAGGACTGGAAAAAAACAGCTATTAAAATTGACTACAAACTTTAATATGGTTTTCGAGCAGTGCAAGCAGGTTAACCAGCCCTATTCGAACAAAATGTTTTAAAGCTTGGATCTCGATAGACTGTGTTAGAATCAATGATCGCACGACACTGAATCGACTTTGCCAGGAGAGGATAAGTGGGAACGAGTAAGTGCGGGAGAACATCAGCCAGGTTTCAGATGTGGACGGAAGTCCACCTGCACGAGGTAAAGCAACCAGTTGGGGTCCTAGTAAAGGCTGGATGGGCATGAAAAACCTCAAGAGTAGAAGGCAAACGTACATCGAAACTGTGTCAAAACCATGAGAATCGTATTTTTTTAACAGAAAATATGCTATTTTAAGCGTCAGTGTTGTAATTACAATCAGTTGCCAAAGGCAAGTGGAGGCGCGAAATCACCCTTAGTAACCTGCCCTAAAACTACCACGAAGGATCCGGATACACCAAACTCGGAACGAATTCACATGTTGAGCACTTTTGAGATGCAGAATCAGACTGCGCTAAGTTGAAGCATGCGAGTTGTGGTGATATCAAGTCACCACCTCCTGATGTCGCTGTTGACAAAATCGCTATAGAAAATGCCAGAGTAGAGGAGCGATATTAAAACACCATTCAGTGGACACCGCTCAAAGGATCATGGAAAGCAATCATCAAAAAGTAGCAGATATGAAGGCATGATGAAAACACAGCAACCGACGGCAGCAGGTAAAAATGGCAAGAGAAAAACTGGAGAAAAGGAAGCAACTAAAATTCAACTCTATGTCACGTGCCTTAATTGCCATCATATCTTTAAGAAGTAGATCGCGCTTTTTAGGCTGTTCTGCATGCATTAAAAAAATCAAAATATAGACAGACAAGAAGGCAGCTACAACCCAGTAGCACAATGGTGACGATGGGCATCGTCAACCACCACGACCAAACTATCATACGGTGGTCAGTTTTTAAACACGCGGAAAGCACGAGAGCGAAGACCATGAAAGTCGCTCGCCTATAGTCAAAACAACAATGTGAGGGTTACACTTATTTAGCAAAATGGAGCCAAAGGGTACAGAATGGACAAGTGACGCGGCAGCAGATAATCTGAATTGTGAAGCATCACACTGTGTTGGCCAGTAAAGTATCAAAAACGCCTAAAAACCTCTTTTCAGAAGAGATTAAATTTCATATATATTGGCTCTTATGGTGATTCAGTCGGACTGTCTGTGACATTCAATAAACTACGTAGTTAACGCATTGAAGAAAAAATAGGTTAAATGCCATGTTATAACAGAAAAAGGGGCTTTAACATAGCCTGTCATGGCTAATGGAAACCAAGTTTTTTTGCGTATAAGTACAATTATTTTGTGAAGTATGGCATTGAGCGTGCGAGTAATGAAAAGAGCCAAACCTTTATGTTCCGCTTCTTTGATTTAACCGCACTCTCCACGTGCTTTCTGGCTGATCCTACACTCTCTTCTGCGATGACGACATTGTGCTCAATGTTGTCGATAAGGTCGCCCTGAGCAAAAAACATAACAAGGGCAAGGAAAATAATGGAGCAATACGACTGTGATACAGCGAGCTAAATCAACGTTAAATTCACCAAGCAACCTTACTGTCTGAAAAATATATACGACTATTTCCTTTGACATGGAGGTAGGTGGAATTATTACAGGTATCTGGTGGAAAACCAGTTACATTCTGCAGCAGGTTACACAGACTGCCAATGATGGCTTGAGAATACGCCACAACTGCTGTACTCAAAGTCCCAGTCCAAAGGCGGTCCTTCTTCATCGAACGATATACGCAAACAGTTCTTGATTTCGGCACTCAGTATGACAATGCATAGCTTTTTTCGAGTCTGCAGTCTGCATGAAATTCATAACATGGGCTCAAACTCCCGGAAAATAACGACCATAGACATAAGCTTAGAAATTTTTACAAACGATCCCCGTCGAAGCGGATACCTTCAATGTGCATCCATTGGTTAATAATAAAGTTAGACATTGTGGAGGCAAAAACTAAATTCAAGGCTTACTATAATCTCAACACTACCCGGACCCTTGTCTAAGAAGCGCTTTAACAGCCATCCATTAGTTGATCAGGCCTTTGATAAAGCTTCATTTTAAATCGTAGATCAATCATGCTTGAAGCTGCGTGGAATAATGATAGGTTCGATACAGCCACTTTTTTGAATTTCAGATAAGCATGGATTTTTGATGGCAACGCAGAAGGGGGTATTAAAGACAGTGAAGATAGGGAAACTGAAATATAATACGCACAGTTGTACGCGGAGAACCAACACTTTTAGAGAGAGTTATGAAAATAGGGAAAGGCTGTGCAAAAGTCTAACTAGCAAGTTTAGTTGCCTGTGCATTTGTGACAACAAAGGCATAGTTAGGACTTTACCTAAGATCGATATCGGCGCACAATAATTCGCTAATTTACCGCCATTATTCGAGACATTCAGGGCGAAACATAAGTTTTCAGTTTCTGAACGTAAACGGGAGCATCAAAATGCCCAAAAATTAAATGATCGGAAGAGGGCTTATAGATATGACGGCAGAACACAAGTGGAGAACATCTGAAAGCAACATGCTATGAGAATATTTCTAAAGGCGACAAAACTCGAAGCGTTTCGAGGCTGAATGTTTAAAGGTTAACCAATCGTAGTGTTTAAGTTAGGTACTGAAGTCGTTGGCAGGTGACCAGGCGGTGGGCGGGTTATTTTTCGGTTATATAATAATCTGTTCAGAATGTTCATTCGGGCACTGAATGAGCTATATAATAATCTTTCCAAAAATATTTGCTAAGCTCGCTGGGAGAAGGTTACCACGCCCATTGTCTCGCATTGCATGCTTCACGTAGCATAATATCGTTTGGGATTAAATTTTGCCGGACCCGGTAGCCAATCAACCAATTTCAAAAAAATGAAGACGGCTCTAATATGTAAGGCGTAGATAGGCGTACCACCTCAAATTTTTGGCAAAAAGTCAACCGATCATAATGGAGAGTCTTAACCAAATATGATGATACAGTCGCATATCAATTGATATAATTCCACAGGAAACGTGAATAGAAGGGGCAGATTGAGCCATTTGGACATGCACAGTCCCGATGAGTGCGCTAACGAAAACAATTCGTGGGTTTAGTGGTGACTAATAGTTAAGTGTAACAGGTTCACGCCAGAAATGCCCCAGTTAAGTAAGGCTTAAAAACCGCAAGACATGCCGCTTAGACAGTTCCTTCCCGGTGCTTACCAAATATAAATTCTAAATTCTTAATTCTAAATAAAACTACATCATGTGAAAGAAAGCTAGGAATTCTTAGGAGTTCCTAGGAAACACATCCTTGTAAGCGCCGATTAGCCAAAATGAAAACGGAATATAAAACTTTATTAGGCATTAGACGGAGGACATGCTTAATGTCTTCCACACCCCAGTCTGTGTAACAGGCCAGATGGACAGAGACACGTAGGTGTAAAACCTATGGGTTCTTAGAGCCATGTTACGACTCGTTGGAAAAAATTTCCAAAGAACTGCTGACCAGAATAAAGGATAAAATCTTTAAGAACTATTCATTGTTGACATTTCAAGAAATTGAAACCGTTACGAAAATAGCTATTAATCTAGCAAGCCCAAGTCTGCCGTAAAACAGAAAACAGACAATTACAAATATATAGATCCAATTTAAGGAAATAAGAAAGCAAAAAACTGACCTACCTGTTGGTCAACAAGCAAGGCGATTTCAGAGAAGAGGTCGCGCATTTCTTCGATGCAGCGCTCGAGTTTCAAAATGTCCGCGTGACGGGCCTCGATTTCTACCAGAGACCTTTTTGCCGCTTCGGTCTGTTCCATTAACTGCGAAAATAAAATAAAATTTCCACACAAACCGCTTCAGTAAAGACGGATGGGTTCGTAGAATCCAGCATTTCCTCAACTTTGTCGTCGGAAACGGATGTTCCAGCTATCTGCAATTGTAGCTTTATCCGGCCCTTGCACTTGTCCCGATACTCAAGTTGACATTCATTATAGGCGTTCATTACATTGATAAATCTCTTGAGCAGGGCGGAACACTATTCCGACAAAAATGTGAATTTTATAATGGAAAAAAACCTGATGTGCCTTCATTCGGTCAACGCCAGTGTTCGGAAGGAGAGTTTCAGATTTGACTTCTTCTTCTAAGGCTAATCAAATGCATGCAACAATAGCAACAAACATTTAAGGTCAGCCCTGGTTCGGACTGACGAGGTTTTTATCTCTCGCATCAACTTATCGAGATCAGCACTGGCTTCTAAATTTCTACGCAATGATATGTCAAACAAACTGACTTTGGTCACGCCAGGGGCAGAAAGAATTCGAAGTTGATTGGCTTTCACATTCTGGATATTACCTTCAATTTCGTCTATAGAACGGCCGATAGAATCGACCTGAAAATGAACGACTGAGTAAAAAAGCATTAACCTACTTTCAGCAAAAAGGTTGTAACAACCTCAGCTGTCTCCAACTTATCTGAAGTTTCCACCGTTCCATTCACTGCGGTGTACCTCTTATTTTTCGAAAAGATGAAAAAACAGTACCACTTTCAGTTCGGCAAGGCGATCTTTGATCATTTAAACGACTTCTTGTGCACACAAAACAGCAACCGGACCAAATCGAAATAACCCTGGCGCCACGTTAATACGCGGATACAAACAAACTCACAAAAAATCATGACACGGATTTGAACACAGGTTTTGACAACCGTATAATTCAGGGTCCCAGTGCCCCATCCTGAAATCACATTATTCAAAGATAAAAATTCGAGAAAAGGGGTGTACAGATTGTAAAGCAAAGTCAAATATCCGAGAATAAAGCTGAAATCGGAAAAAGTGGAAAATATATGTAGATTGGCGACTGTCACTAAAATGAGTCACTAATTCTGTCATCAAGTACAGAAACTTAACCTTCAATACACATTTGGAAAGGTATGGGACGTCGTACAAGGACTGGATTAATAGGAGCCACAAAGAGGTCGAATATTTCGACCTCGATAGCACCACATAGTTACCGTTTCAGACGTTAATGCCGCAAAATTTCTTTCATCGTCTTAAGAATATTCTTTTCATGTGGAAATTTCTCAGAACTCGTGTTTCGAGCAAATGTCGTATTTTCAACGACTTCTAACGGACTACATATCGTCAAATTATCCAAGATTATAAGTTTTCCAGATGCCTCGACACCTGCAAAACGACTTATTAATTTTTATATATCCGTCGTAAATTTTATCGAGTTCTCTTAGCAACTTTAAATTAACAGATGTACTCATTCGTTTGGAATACTCATCAAACTTCCTAATTAGTCGACAGCTAAAATTTTGACGATACTAGCATGCAAAGCAGCAGCACATCTTAAGAAGGAAAGCCTTGCAATATTACCTTCACTTACAGGATTTGTTCTTTTGCATTTACTTCCTGCAGCCCACGTTCGGCAAAACGAACCCAAAGCGTACTTATCATAAAAAACTGGGTTGCGTATATGAACCTTGCGTTAGCTGTTCCCATATATTGATAAAACCCACAAATTCGTAGATGAGCACCTGAAGCAGAATATTGACGGACAGGAAGAAATTACCTGCGTAAGAGAAAAGTAGCAAAACGCAAAATGCAAATAATTACAGATAATTCCGTTTAGAAGGTTCTGAATTCATGGTTTGCAACCCACTAAATGCCGAATTGGATAATGGTAATATCTGGACAACTTCAAAAGTGCCTCTTCTACATGCATTCCCGACTTCAGACTCAACTTCTGTCAGCACTTCGAAAGAGCCCTTAGTTGAAAGTTAAAAAACCAACACGCGGAAAGTTAGAATTGGGAAACAGCATAACAGGATAATAAGGTCAAAAACAACTCTCCTGAAGCCCTCAGGTCATTTAGAGGAAAAATGGTTGGCAGCGTATTGAAGGATGACTTAGACCGAGAGAATTGCGTATTTAGCCAGGGATTACCTGAATCAAATGCTCCTACCCTGAAGGAAAGGATCTCCACTGAACTTGCTATGTTTAAGCACCTGCTGAACGATATACTTCATTAACGAGAGAAGTTACTCATTCGCGCAGCCTTCAGGGTTGGAAAAAAGGATATTGTATAGTTAGAAACTGTGAGACCATGTCCTACCAAAATTGTCTCGAACAGCAAGGAAGAGGCTAACCTACTGCTCTCAAGAAAGAGTAACCTCCGAAACTCTCATAAAGAGGTTTTCCAACTGGAATACACTCCAGCCGAACGCCTGAAACGCCTGAATTGAAGAGGGGACATGCAGCTGGAGTGAACAGCCTGGTTATTTTCAGAGGATGCGTGATAGAAAGAAACGTGGCATTGCTCTGGAAATGGCCAATGCTCATGATGGCAGTGGCAAATTTATATTGGCAACCTCGATACAAACGTAATTGGGCACAGCAATACAGAGGAGATATGATTTTAGCATTTAACTGGTTATAGGTCCCTAATAAAAATTCGGACGCGAATCGGATCCGACCATGACTACGAATTCGGACGCAAATCGGATCCGAAAATTCGTATCTCGTTTTTCAACCGCACAGCGGAACCCCTTACTCCTTTGTTTGACGCCCATACTGGCTAAACGGTTAAAAAACGATCCCCATTACATTCTAATCGAATAGTTATTAATGATAAGGTGATCCGCGGAAGACTGAGTGAGCAAGTAAAATATATTTTGTTTACAAATATGCAAAGCGTAAGTGTACAAAAATAAATCTTATACATTTCTCCTTATCAGTAGTCCTGTGTTGATGGACCCGGCAATCCCTCAGCCGTTTCATGAGGTATCCACCCTGTAAGGAAAAGACAATAAAATTAATGATGGTGAGTAAACAATGCGCATGTTTTTATGTAGTAAATGTTTGTATACAACGTTGATAATTAAAATCTACTTACCGTCAGCACAGTGCCCCAGGGCTGCCTTTAAGCCCCTTTTCTGCAGTTAGTCATATGCCTTTTTAAAGGCATTTTTAAAAGCTCGTTCTAGCTGAAATTTGTCCGCCTTTTACGGAATATGTCAAAGACTGAACATCTCTGCGGTGCACATGAATGAGTTAATAATGAGAAATTTCTTACCCAAAAGAATTCCGTATAAAGGGGAGAGGGTAAATGCCTTTTTGTCCTGGTGGCGACCATAGAAAGTTAGCCGTTAGGTCACCTCATCGGCGAAGAGCGATGTGAAAACCCGATCAGCAAAATTGCTGACGCTATTGCCGCCAAGGGAGGCCAAATGGGTTACCTAGTTAGACGGTAAGTAATGTCCAGACAACCTACCAATTGCTGTCTATATGCCCTCTCTTCGACGGCTTTGGTCAGGCCATCTACTTCGTCAAGGGTCGACATTTGTTGTACAATCGGACCCCTTGCAGTAGACTGGGGCGCATGTGTGCCGCAGCTACAAATGTGCTCATCCAGGCGATGCCGTGTGGCTGCCACCTCCACTTTTTAAGCCTGCACAAGCCTTATTTCTTGCATTTGGCTTTGCATTATCCATCGAAGACTTGCTTTGATTTTTTTATTATCACGTCGCCTCTTTCGTTTGCGCCGAATCCCGTCTAGGAAGATTATCTATGAAAGGTAATGGCTTACCCGCATGTGAAGGAGACTGGACAATAGGCATAGTTGTGCTAGAACCGCCGCTACCAGATGAATTGTCCTAAAAATGTTAACGGTGGTAATTGTTCTGCGTACCGATGACGACGAGAGGAACGGGATGTTCGTAACGAAAACGTTGGAATCTATAGGGCCCAGTATGAAAGCAATCTTCAGACATAATGAGCTACAACCCAATAGGAAAAAAAGAATGAGGAATGCAAAAAATATATAATCATTCACTGCCTCCCTTCAATTTCCACGAATAAATAGCTGCAGGACTGTTGGGTTGTAGGATTGGTGAACAGCGACCGTTGAACGGTGAGAGTTACAGTGAGAAAAAAGCCTAGTACGAGAAGATGAGGGAAAGTTACCATCCGACGCAGTCTTCAACATATATATTATGCTGCGGCATGCTTGGCTGATTCCATGATGTCCGTCCTCCGTGTCCCATCGTCCAATGATTTCGATTAAAGGCTTTCCATAGCCACAGTGAATTCCCACAACGAATAGTTCACAAACAAAGGGCTCCATAATTCTACCTAGGATAGGCCGAAACCCACGCTTAGTTTTCTTATGTATAGGGAGCCCATCAATAGCTAAATAAGTTACAACAATTTTGCCTATTAGACGCCTGGTAGGATCGCGAAACTGCTCAGTTAACTGTTTCACAAGTACTAAATGATCGTACGCACCACTGCCCATTGCCGTCATCGGTGAAACATCACTTTCCCCAGCCAGCAGCGTTCGTGCGTCTGCAGGAAGGTCAGAGGTCAGCCATCTTATAATCTTCAGAAGACTGCTCTGATTAATCAATGGCATACGCGAGCGTATTGCCCAAGAACTCATAGCCTATCGAAACGTAGGTTCCTCTTCAATTGTAGGTGTGCTTGAAGAGTTGTTTGGTGCCACGTCAGATACATCCGACGTCAAACTTGCATCCTCATCAGCAGAGGAAATCTCTAAGTCGTCATATGACGAACTAGAGGAAGAGGTCAGATGCCACGACGATTAAGATGAGTCGGACGGATACATTTCCCTCATATTCTCGGCAATTTGACGTAAATTATCCAGAAAAACCTTTCTGGGCAAGTCTCCTAAGTGTTTTCATAGATACTGCTCTAAACATTCTGCAAAAAAGCAAACAAACGGTCAGTATAGACAGAACAGGGGTGCAGGCAGTTAAGCGACCGCGTCGCAGCACGACAGCGTAGGAAATGGCATGGCACGGCGCGCGCGGGATTAACAGCTCAGTGCCCGATCGATTTTGCCAATAACACTGCGCGCATTTTCTTGCGCCCTTAGCGACGCGTCATCGAGGTTCACTAGCAACCAATAAAATTCCAGATGCGATTGACGTACGACGGTTCGAGCCTCGAATCGTATTTCATTGCTATTAGGGGAGTTTACCCATTAATTGTGCTCTTCAGTTGGCCGACTTTTTTAATAGGCAAACATTTTTTGAAAGAGAGCTTCGCTTTATTTTGAAAGAAAAATTCCAAAACTTTCAACAAAATGTCCTCCATTCACCGCGAAGAATCGTCCTTGAATGCGTCACAAAATATCGATCAATTTGAACTTCCTTCAAACTGGTGCCAGCATCGTGCGCTGATGACCTCATTTTTGTTGTTTGAATAAACAAATAGGGTTAAAATAGAGTATTTAATGGGTGAAATAGGCCAATCGACGTACATTTAAGAGGATTCACAAGTGTAACAGACCTAAACCCGAACCATCCATTAATTGTTTTAATAAGGTTGTTGTCCCGCTTTTTGTAGACGGAGAAAAAAAACACGCGTATCGAGGACCAGATTGCCCGCCGCTCTTCCGATAAGTCTTCTTCCACCGTTATAACATTCGCCACTCTCTATATCTCGTAACATAGACTTGTACTTCGTATTCCCCTTGTATTGTAATCTACCATTGTTGTACTGATAACTTAATCGTCCTATTGACATTGCCTTTACCGCATAAACATTATCTACCCGAATATCACATACTAGACCCTATTATTGTTCGTCTTCTTCTCGCCGATATCACATCGGATAATGAACCCTTTAGAGGACGCAACACCAAGTGTTACTGCTGAGAAGTATATCGAAGATTCTTAGACAAGGCCCGATAATCCGATCCCTTCCGTATCGTCGAACCGGCCGGACGCTACACAAGCGAATGGAGAGCAGAAAAGATGGCGGCCCAATTTCAAAAGCCCGCCAATCAAAAATGACAAACCTCCTAGGTAATCAATGCAAACTGAAGAGAAACCACGCTAAACTGGAAGTTCGTGCAAACTTATTTTCCCACCGGGTGATTGAAAAATGGAACAAACTGCCAACTTCTGTTGTGCGGGCTGAAAACATTGAATTGTTTAAAAGAAGGCGATGTATTTTTACTTGATGGACATATACTTAGTTGACACCAATCACCAATATATTATAAACATATCGCCATGTAACATTTGTATATTTTGCTACCGTCTAGTTGTAAGTAGGGTTTTCAAAGGCTCTGCCTATCACCCTTATATATACTGAATTATACTGAAATAAAATTTCTTTATACCAACGCCGAAAAGTCTGTTTTCGAAGCTGGACGAACTGAGAATGCAGGTAGCCGTTCTGGCTCCTAATAGTTAAGCAATAACAGAAACCTGACTGTCACAGAACACCAGCGATTACGAAGTAGCATTATCCGGGTACCAGTTGTTCAGGAGATACCGCATCCACCGTCAGGATGGAGGAGTTGTATATTTTTGTTATTGTATATTTTGTATATTTTGAAGGGTTACAGGCATTGCCCTTGATGACCCTATTAATGTCAAGTTATCGTTGAACCGCGGATTGGTTTCATCCGAGTTAGGTTGATCTGCGGTTATCTTCGTCAGCGGGTTCTGGATTACGTTTCCAGATTTTAATGTCGTCGGCAAACATTGCTGCTTCACGAGTCGAGATTCCTGGCACAATCGTTCACGTATATTAAAAACAGTATTGGCCTAATTACTGAACCCTGAGGAACCTCTCGACCGCAGCAGGACTTGACGGCTCTCTTGGCCGATGCACACAACTGGCGCCGAGCCCACGAGGAAGTTTTCGATCCGACTTGAGGGTAACCTCTGATTCCAATTCTTTCTGGCTTGTAAAAGCGGTCTCTCGTGCGGCACAGTATCGAAGGCCTTTGAAAGTCAATGAAGGCAATGTGAACCGCGTGTCTATCTTCAAGTGCTTGGGTCCACCTCTGGTATCCAGGCTGGCATTCCGTAATCTAAATGCGGTCTCTCAAAGACGTCATAGACTTTCCGAAGAGATCAGGGGGGAATATTTTAAACGCACGTCTGATCCAAAGTAGTGTACATGTTGCCTTCTGGACTGCTTACTTACAGTATTCTGAGGGCATCAAATTCGCAGTTGTCCACATGCCCAGATCTTTGTATGTTTCTACCTCTTTTAATGCTGGTGTCTCAGAAATACTTTTCGACCGGTGCTTATGTGTAGGATCACGCACTTGGATACATTAAACTTAAGAAGCCACCTAGCCGACCAGGTACGTAGTTTGTTGATATTCGATTGTAACCCTTTTGCGTCATCAGCACAGCTGACTTCAGTCCATATTTTAATGTCATCTGCAAACATGATAGCTTCACAATCTAGGTCACTGAGACAGTCATTCACGTAGATTAGGAAGAGTAGGGGGCCCAAAACAGAACCCTGGGGAACACCCACTTTCTACTTTTGCCCATTCTGCGTAGAGTTTCCAGCAACAACTCTTTGTACTCTGAAAGACAAGAAACTCTTGATCCAATTGAAAAGTTTTCCTTGAATTTGTACAGAAGGCGATGGTAAGTTAGACTATCGATGGCTTTATTGTAGTCGATTAAAACTGCATGCATCGTATTCCCTCAAACAACTTCATTTGTCGAACCTCCTAAACAGTACAGCAAGTTTGTCACACGGGATTGCCTCTACGGAAATCATGCTGAAAATCGTAAAACAGATAGTTTAGTTCAAGGAACTGCATTAGTTCCTTAAAATTCTTTCCTTTCATAATCATCTTGGAAAACAAAGCAAACGCATAGCTCCTGCTACAGAATCCGCATTCTGCAGTATTTTCAGCCGGAAAACGGGTTGAAATAGCAAATGAAAATGAAATAATTAATAATAGAAAGGACAAGACGTCGGAAAAATAGCGAAACACATATTCTTATATGGGATGGACGGATAGTTTAAGTGTAAAGAGCATTTTTTTGGCCGAAGGCAGTCCCTCTGACAGCTTAACTGTCCCGTCCCAGAAACAAAATACGTGCCCGCTTAAAATGTTCGTTTTAAATGTCAGATCTCTGCTTAATGAGATGCATTTACTTCATAATCTGGTTTTTGTCCACCGCCCTGACATTGGACTTGTGACAGAGACATGGGCAACACCCTGCGTATCAGACTTCGGACTATCTATTCTAGGCTACGCTTACATTCGGAATGATAAACACAAGGGCCATGGCGCAGGAAGCTGTTTCTATGTTAAGCAACCACTTACATTCCTGCCGTTGGACTATTTATTTATTTATTGCCAGTTTACAGGCAAGGTCAAAAAGGGATATATACAGTAGGGGGTCCAGCTGACGGTGAAAAAAACTCCTGATCGTTCTTTAAAGGTATTTTCAGGAGAAAAAAACTGCAGCTTGTTGAACAGATTAAAGTTTAGGGACGGGGAAGTGTTGACACAGGTGCACAGTGTAGTACTTCTCCTTTCGGTGTTGTGGATCTGGTCTTCTGTACTGGCAGCAAGTATGCCGGCGAGCGGCTGCTGGCTGTAGACTGAGGAATAACCCGATTACGGACTGCAGAGCCAGCAATATTGCCTTCAGCATGAAGTCCGGCATAGGATTCAGAGTCCGTGGACGCCATCAGAACGGAAAAAGAGCTTCCAGAGAATCAGCACCCAAAAATTCGCGGAAGGTGTCCTGAATGTAGAAAACTAGTGACAGCTCTCGTAAACAAAGGATAGTTTTTGCTGAATTTTTAATACTTCTGGGTAGTTTATTCCAGATTGCTATAGCGTTTACCGAAAAAAACTGACGGTATTTAACGGTGCGTGCCAAAGGAAGAAATAAGAATACATCTCTATGATTGGTGCGCCGACGGTGAGTCGAGCTGCCTCAGGGGATGTAAAAGGGGTTAAAGGTAAAAACCGTTTAAAAGCTTGAACAGTAAAAATAGTCCCTTCTGTAATCTACGAAGCCACAACGGGTCGAGGCTTGTAAGCTCACAGCGTTGTTGGTAGGACAGGGTTTCTGTGCTCTGGAAGTAATAACTCTTTTTAGTAAAGAGTGCTGGACTGATTCTATCTTCCTCCGTTCACTCGCGTGCAGAAGGCTAAATAGAAACGAGCAGTATTCCAGACTAGGTCTGACATACATTTTATAAAGGCTGGTCCTAATATTGAGGGTTTTAAAATTTCTGAGGAATAAACCCGGTGGTTTGGCGTGCTTTAGAGACAATCAGGGGCGCAGTGCTCTGACAGATTAAGACTACTAGAATATGATATGCCCAGATCCGTTTATAAACCCGGGCACATTTTAAGTCATGACCGTCTATGCTTAGATGGGGCTGATGGTTGTCACAACTAACCATAACGGGCATTTGTGCCAAGAGGCGAAAGGCGCCATGTGCGACACCACTGAGCGAAGGCATGAAGATCCTTTTTAAAGAGCTCAAGCACAATGTGGCGATCGACCGGTTTTATAACGATAGGCAACTTTTAAATCATCAGCGTACATAAAATGGCCTACCATACTGAAAAACAATCAGGAACATCGTTCACAAAAAGGCAAAAAAGAAGCGGGCCAGAGTACACTACCCTGAATAACGCCACTCCTCGTGCGTGGGGTTGGAGATAACATCGGAAATTTTTACCCGTTGTGCGCGATCATTCAAATAGGAGGATATTAAGTTCAGAAGCTTGTTACCTATGCCGAAGGAGGTAAGTTTCAGCAGGAGGAGATCGTGGTCAACACGATCAAAAAGCCTTCGTGAAGTCGAAATAAACGGTGTAAATTGCAAAACAACTATCTCTAGTGTAGCACATGATCAAAGTAAGAGAGCTGGCAGGGTGTCACAAGATCGTTTTTCGAGAAACCCATGCTGAGCCGCATTAAGTAGGTTATTCTCTGTTATGTGACGCATCAACTTGTCTTTAATCAAGGTCTCTAATATCTTCGAGGCTGCTGGCAGTGTATTTTATTGGCCTAAAGTCGTCCCCTGCTATAGAGGAAAAACGGCGTAACGTTTGGCGAGAAACTTTCATCAGATGCGAGCAGATATAACACACATCAACTGGACCTCAATATTTTTTTGAGCACCGTAAACGAAGATTGGGAGTCTTTCCGAAATGTTCTTCTGCAACTTATTGACAACGACTGCCCGCTAACGAGTGTCCATCACAGCAAAGCGTCCTGGGTGGCTAGGACAGCAACAAAAGGGATAAACAGGAAGCACAAGTTGTGGAGAAAAATATCGCGAGTCTAATCAAGTCGCCTATTTTAATAGAGTACAAAGCACAGAGAAACAAAATGAGAAGCCTTATTCTTACAACGCGAAGAGAATTTTGAGAAGCCTTTGCTGCAAAAGGCAACGCAGAATCAAAAGTTAGTCTACAGTTACCTCCGTAGATGTACAAGGAATAAACATCGAAATACCGCTGATTAAGATGCTGCCATGGGCGTCGAAATTTCTGAAAAACAGGGAAAAAGCCGAGTACTTTTTCACAGTTCTACCGCTCAGTCTTCACAAACGAGGCCAGGTTCCTTCGTCCCTCAGTGGATAACCCGCCGACTGCAAAGCATTAGCCACATACTATTCTCAGAATTTCTGATCCAAAAGGAATTAAAAGAACTAAAAGAGTCGAAATCCCCAGGACCAGACGAGGCTTCCACCCTAAGCTTCTGAAAAGAACTCGCCAATGAACTTTCCGCAACTTTGTCAGTGCTCTTTCAAAAGTCCTTTGACTCCGGAACACTTCCTTTCGATTGGAAGCTGGCACATATAACTCCCTTGTACAAAAGCGGTTGCCGGGCGTCAGTGACAAACTACAGGCCCATCAAGCAACATGCATCCTTGGTAAGATTATGGAAAGGATCATCAAGAGCGAATTGGTGAAATTCCTAGAGACTCATAATTTGTTATCAAGCTGTCAACACGGGTTCAGAAAAGGAAGATCATGCACAACGAATTTGCTGTATTTCGATCCAGAGGTGGACCCAAGCGACTTGAAGATAGACACGCGGTTCACATTGCCTTCATTGACTTTCAAAAGGCCTTCGATACTCAGTGCCGCACGAGAGACTGCTTTACAAGCTAGAAAGAATTGGAATCAGAGGTAACCTCCTCAAGTGGATCGAAAAACTTCCTCGTGGGTCGCGCCAGGTTGTGTGCATCGGCCAAGAGGTCAAGGTCATGCTGCGGTCGAGAGTGGGGTTCCTCAGGGTTCAGTACTAGGCCAATGCACTGTTTTTAATATACGTGAACGATTGTGTCAGGGAATCTCGACTGTGAAGCAGCAATGTTTGCCGACGACGATTAAAATCCTGGAATGTAATCCAGAGCCCTGCTGACGAAGATAAAACTGCAGATCAACCCTAACTCGGTTGGAGGAGTGGTCGAATCGGTGGCTTTTTGCGGTTCAACGTCGATAAGTGTACAATACTTCGCTTAGGCGGCCCAGTCTGGATCTGCCGAAAGTAGAAGTTACTTTCTCAACGGTGAAGCCGCCAAAAGACGTGGAAACCCAAGGGACCTTGGTGTGCTGATGACCACCACCTTAAAAACCATCGTCTCACTGCTCGAAAGTGGCGAAGAGGGCAATTTCGAGTGTTGCATGCCATCAGACGAGCCTTTTTGGATTTCGATGAAGATCTTTTTGCTAAGACCTTTTGGAACATTCATTAGGCCACATTTTGGAATATGCTATGCAGCCTGGAAACCCTGGACAGTTCAAGATCAGAAACTGCCTCGAAAGAGTCCAGAGGAAAGCCACCAAGAATGGTTAGAAGTCAAAGCTCCTTGCCATATCCAACCCGCCTAATGAATCTTAATCTGTTCCCTTTGAGTTATAGGCAAATGCGTGAGTGATCTCCTGCAGACATTCCGCATTGTGAAGGGATTGGATTGTTGCCGGAATTCTCGGACTTCTTTGAATTTGCCACCACGACCCATCTCCGAGGTCACCCGTTGAAACTGCGTGTCCAGCAGGCGAGACTGGATGTGCACAAAGTTCTCCTTCTCTGTCAAGTGGTTAAACCATGGAATGCCCTCCCTGAAGACGTTGTGATGTCACCATCGCTGGAAAGCTTTTAAAAGGAACCTATGACAGTTTTATGTTCCGCAACGAACCTGAGCGATGAGGCATTTATCTTAACCCTCGAGAGTCGTGCACCACTTGATCAAATTTTATGACCGCCTTTTTGTACCTTAGCATCTTTCGGTTTCTCTGTATACCGCTCAATTTTTACGTTACAAATAGAGTACTCAAAGGCCATACCTATTTCCCCTCAATAAATTGAATTGAATTAATTGAATTCAAAATGATGTGAGTTCTGCCCTGTTTGGGTATAGGCAAAATGTGCGATTCCTTCCATAAAATAGGGAAGGTTTTGCTTTCAAGAGCAAGATTGAATATCTTATACAGAAGTGACGGAAATATATCATTTGCATCTGCCTTTAGAACGCTGACAGGACGCCATCTGGTCCAGGACTGTACAGATTGGCGAGAACGCCGAGATGGCTACAGTTACGTCCCAGAGGGTAAAGTTGTGTTTTTCGAGGACGTTACCGGTCCAAACCCGGACGTTTGGAAAGGGGCGACCGAGATGTTCACTATGAGTTCACAGACAAAGAAAGCATTGAAGCTATCAGCCGTCAACTTAGCGTCAGCTATAGGGTTTCAAAAAGCATCTCGAAGTACAGGGTACTGAGTTTTTCTCTGCGATTTTTACAGTCCGCGAAAGAGTTTTGCAGCATTGTACGAAGGGTTTTCGGCAAAGTTAACCTCTTCAGCTAGTCGCTTTTTCTTCGGAGAGACCTCTTAGCCTGTTCGAAGATTTGCTGGATCAATGGCAGGACGGAAGTGTCATTTAGTCGATGAAAACGACGCGAGAGTCTACGCAATCTACGGCTGAAAGGTAAAGGGAGGTAGAACTTCATCCTTGACATTAATTATTTTCTTACGAGGGAACAAAACGAGAAATGAGTGGACCTAGAACTTGGTAGAATGTATCAGTACAAACATTCACATCCAAACATAGAAAGAAGTTAGTCCAATCGTGGGAATTAAAGATGTGTTAGTAATTCCCCATATTTTGCTGATCGGAAATCGTGGAAAAAGCTATATTTTTTTGAAAAAGTTTCATCAGCCTCGATTTCTAGTGAAGAAAGCAACTATAGCATGGTCATGAACTCCCCAAGTGGGTCTAAAAGGTGAAACTGCCAATGGCTGACAACCTCTGCAGAAGATAAGATCAAGTATGTTTGATCCTCCGGGTGGGAAAATCAACTACCTGATCCCACATGCCAGTATCTATGGCCTCAAAGCAAGTTTTTCGAACTTTGCAGGACCGGAAGGTGGAAACCAATGAACTTCAGGGAGATTGAAGTCACCTGCAATCAAGCAGTACTTCATATTTATAGGTCAACTGCGGCATGAAATGCCTGCCCGAGACGGAGATCGTAATCTACTTGCGTTTGGGGGCGATAGACACAACCGACAGAGTAAAAGTAGTTATCTTTAAGAACTACTCGGAGCCAACAACTCTCTTCTACCACGGTAAATTGTCGATAATCCAACGGCAGAAAGGTAAGTGGCTGCTTAATATAGATGCAGCTTCCTCCGCCACGGCCCTCGTGTCGATCGTTACGAATATAGTCATTACCCTTGAATATTGAGTTCAGAGTTTGATACACGGGAGTGTTGCCCAAGTCTCTGTAACTATTACAATGTCGGAGCAGTGGATGAAAACCAGAGTCTGGAGCAGTGGCATCTGTGAAGCAGAGATCTGGCATTAATACGAATAATTAAGCGCTGCACGTTTTTGTTTCTGAGAAGGGACAGTTAGGCTGTCAGAGTGAATGCCTTCGGCCAAAAGAAATGTTCTTTTTCACTTGAACAATTTGATCCGTTTCTTGTTGGAGATAGTGCCTCGCCATTGGTCCTTCGTGTTTCCAGTTTCTATTATTAACTGTCTCATTTTTAGTCTCTCCTTCTACTTTATCTAATTTTTGTTGAGATTGTCCAGCCATTTTCAGTGTCACCTTTAGCCCCAGTGGGAGTTCTGACCATGCCATATTTTTTCTCTACACTAGAACTCGAGGCTGGGGAAATCTTTTTCCAAAAAATATAGTTTTTCCGTGATTTCCGATCATCACATATGGGGAAATTCTGACATATCTTAATCATGACTATTGGATTGACTTCTTTCTATGTTTGGATGTGAATGCTTGTACTGATGCATTGTACTGCAAGTTCTGAGGTTCAGTAATTTCTCGCTTTATTCCCCGCTAACAAAATAATTAATGTCAAATTCGCTATCTTACAACCATTTTATTTCTCGCCTTCATGTATTCAAAGGAAATAGCTCACCTAAAAATTCACATTCGGTTGGAACTGATAACATTCCAAACATCACTTATTAAACAGTTAAGGGATTTTTCACCTTTAATAAGCAAGTTATTCTCAGTATTTCTCGAAAATGGTTTCTTCCCCGATTGCTGGAAAACTTCTATTTTAATACCAGTTTTTAAATCTGCTTCCCGCTCGGACATTCATAACTATCGCGGTGTTCATAAAAACGCCCTCTCTTGCTAAACTCTTTCGAAAAAAACTAATTGCAAAAACAAATCACGGATTTTTGCATAAGCAATCAAATTACCAACTTTTTCCCCAACACGGCTTCTTACCGGACCGCTCTTGTGAAACCTGCCACATGTCTTTTCTAAAATCTACTAACCTCTCTTCGTAATGATCATTCATCTGTGGTAGTTATCTATTTTTGATCTTAGTAAGGCATTCGATAAAGTGCCTCATAAACGACTTCTAGCTAAACTACAAGCTATACGGATTTCGTAGACCCTTACTAACTTTGTTAGATCATGCCTAAATGATCGAAAGCAAAAACGTTTTAGTAGGGTCCTCATACTCAAGTGCTACCCCGATTGTTAGGTACCGTATTAGGTCCTTTGTTGTTCTTACTGTATATAAATGATATTTCATCGATAGTTAAACATTCTCAATCTTTTATTTATGCTGATGACCTCAAATGCGTGTATTCCTTCTCTAACTCTACGACCGAACAGTTGCCTAGAACAAATTCATTCAGACTTAGACGCTCTTTCCGGCCTTGGAGCTCCACATGGCTAATGGAGTTCTCACCTACTAAAGTGTCGCTACATGAGTTTTGGGCCTGTAAGGCTGCCACAACCTCTTATCTTTTGAAGGTTGCCCTATGATTGAATGTTCCTCCATCAAGGACTTGGGCTTAAGCTACACCAATAAATTAGATCTTTCGCCTCATGCCGATAGAATAACAGCCAAAGCTGCTCAGATTTGCGGCTTTATTTCTTATCATTTCTGCCTTCCTGAAATTAAATGAAGACTTTATCGTATGTTTGTACTTCCCATTCCTGAATTTTGCTGTCCATTTTTCGGTTGAATGAACGAATCTAGCCGTTTAAAAATTGAAAATGTCCAAAAGACATTTCACAAAAAAACTCCTATTTCCGACTCTTTTCAACTACTTCCTACTCAACAAGATGCCAGCTAATGAAGCTAAAAATTTCTTTGTGTCAGGAGACTTGAAGCAGGATTATGTCTCCTTTTCCGACTAAATAATAGTTCAACTCTTCCCAAGCTTTCTGTCATTACCCCCATTAGTCTTCCTTATAACCTAAGAAATTCTGCACTAATTATACCTCCTCCTGCATTATCCACGTGTAAACGCTCTCTCTTCTTTGCTTCTAGGTATAGTTTTCTTTGGAATAACTGGCCAATTGAAATAAGGTCGTTAACTAGTCTATCTGCATTCAAGCGAAGACTTTACATTTATGTTAACACTGCTTCTATCAACCTTTTATTTTCTTCATCTTTTCCCAGTAGCTTTCCCCATGACTCGGATAAAGGATCATCGGGAATTTAAGTGACCCTCTTGAAACTATATTTTTGCTACCTCGAGTCGCCCATGAACTTTGATGTCTCCTTATATCACCAGTCATCCAAACGATGACGTCATTTGGACGTACACATTTGGTGGTACACAGTCTAAAATGCTACCGTTTCTTTGGATACTTACCATCACCAGAATTCAATTCTGGATCCTTAGATGCTGAGGACTTAAGTTCATTGACGCATTTTCGTGAGATTTTGTTTCATACGCCTAAGTGATCAAGAACGAATCACCTCAACGTTTATTATCTCATTCTGAAATGCTACTACCGTATTACCCTTATCTACCACTTGACGAATTTTTCCTTAGCAGTTTTTTTCTCCTGCCTTCTATTAAAAAATGAAGGCTTATTGAACTCTGCCTCCATTTTTATGGTAGGAGTTTTTTTCACTGCCTATTTTTTCTAGTTCACCATTATTTTTAAAACATCGCTTACTGTTGACATAGCAGGACAAGTTATGTATTTGTACATTTTATCTGCACACATTGTCATAATTTTATTTCGTTGTTAATGTTTGCTTAGACAGTGCTTTGCCGGTGCTAACCAAATATAAATTCTAAATTACCTCCCTTTATCTTTCCACCGTATACTGCGTAGACTCTCACGTCATTTTCTTCTAAAAAAAACAACTCTTCCGTCCTAACCTTGATCCAATTTATCTTTGAACAGGCTAAGAAGCTGTCTGAACAAACACTTCTAGCTGATGATGTCAAATTTGCCAAAAACCCTTCATTAAATTTTGCTAAACTTTTTTCACGCACAGTTAAATCGTAGAGAAAAACGCGGCACCCCATACTTCGAGGCGCCTTAGAAAACCCTAGAACTGATGCTAAGTTGAAGGCAGATAGCTTTTATGCTTTCTTTTCAAGAATTTTTAGTGAGAAATCTGTCACACCCTTTCCCGACATCCAGGTTTGGACCAGTACCCTCCTCGAAACCATAACTTTTACCCTTTGAGACTTGGCCGTAGTCATTTGGCATTTAGAGCAATCTTACAGTCCTGGAAAAGATGGTGTCCCGTACAGCGTTCTCAAGGCTGATGCAAATGCTATATTTCCGTCCCTACTGTCAATATATTTTGTCTTTCTCTTGAAAGCTAAAGCTTCCCTATTTTATGGAGAGAATCACATATTCTGCCTATACATAAGCACGGCTGATCTACGTTACTTGACGACTTTAGGCCAATAAATACACTTCTCACAGCCTCAGAGATATTAAAGCCCGTAGTGAAAGACAAGATGATACGTCATCTAACAGAAATTAACCTACTTTATGCTGCTCAGCATATTTTCATAAAAAAGATCTTGTGAAACCTGCCAGCTCTCGCTCTCTTTGATTATGTGCTTCAATCTGGAGACAGCGGTTTTGCACTTTACAACATTTATTTTAATTTCACGAAGGCTTTTGATCATGTTGACCATGATCTCCTCCCGCTGAAACTTGGCTCCTACGGCATAGGTAAAAAGCTTTTGATCTTAATATTCTCCTGTTTAGATGCTTACACACAACAAGTTAAAATTTCCGATGTTATCTTCAACCCCACACATGTGATGCGTGGAGTTATTCAGGGTAGCGTACTCGGTCCGCTTCTATTTTGCCTCTTTGTCAATGACGTTCCAGATTGTGTTCAGTATGTTAGGCCGTTTATGTACGCTGACGATTTTAAATTTGTCTATCGATATAAACTGGCCGATCGCAACATCGTGCTTGAGCTCTTTAAAAATGAGCTATAGGCCTTCGCTCAATTATGTTGTTTACAGCACCTTTCCCTTTCTTCGCACAAGTGCTACGTTATGGTTATTGGTGACAACCATCAGCCCCACCTAAGCATAGATGGTCACGACCTTAAGGTGCCCGGAATTATAAAGGATATGGGCATATCATATTCTTGTATTCTTAATCTGTCAAGAGCGATTCACCCTGAGATTTTACTCGAAAGCACGCTGAACTATTGGGTTTATTCTCAGAAATTTTTACACCGTCAATGCACGAACAAGCCTTTACAAAATGTATGTGAGACATAGTCTGGAATACTGCTCATTTCTTTTAAACGTTCTGAACGCTAGTGAACGGAAGAAGATAGAATTAGTCCAGCCTTTCTTTACTCAAAGAGTTTTCTCTTCAGAACACCGAAACCTGTACTACCAAAAACGATGTGAGCTGACTAATCTTGACGCGTTTTGGCTTCGCAGATTTCATAAGGGACCATTGTACTGTTTAAACTTTTAAACCGTTGAACGTTAAAACCCCTTACTACTCTGAGGCAGCTCCCCCCACTCTCGGCGCACCAGGCATCGGGACGTATTTTTATTTCTTCCTCTGCACGCACCATTAGATACCGACAGTTTATTTCCAGTAAAATGCTATAGAAATCTTGAATAATCCACCCAGAGTAAATGTGTTAGCCTATTTTCCTAAAATAAACTGAACTGAGCTGAACGCCTCTTTTTCGGTTGTGACTTCGACAGTGGGGTGTATTTTTGGGCATATGCTTAGGCTTGGCTAACTTGTACAGAGGCTGTGACTTAAGCTGTCATTTTGAGATAGCCTGAGACCTTTCTTCGTTTTCTGAGATCCCTGCGATCGCCCATTTACCTTACAATGAACTATTTTACAGTTTACCTCAAGCCCTAAAGACGCAGTGTCATCTTTCTCATTGAATGTTATGGCTGAGGAAGCTTTGTATGGCTATGTGCGTTTGTCCTTCTCATGTTCCATCGCTACTGACTGCTTCTTTTCGGCTAAAATTTGAAAACGTTTTTCAACTTTCGTAGCTTCATCTTCAGCCCCTACATACCTTTTTGCATTTTCAAAACGTTCTTCAGAAGCTTTAAGCATGTTTTCAAAGCTTTCTACTCGTAATTGACATCCAACAAACTTATTAAACGCTTTGCCCGTTTGGTGGGAGAGGATCGTTTCGAACCATCAACATGTCGGTCCTAACTCACGCGAATGATTTTCCATACTACCAACAACTTTTTGTCTCCCTTAAGACCCACAAACTTCATTCACCATATACCCAAATATGTTTCTTTAAAATAATCCTAACTTAGTTAACAGTAACAGCTTATCTAATTGTAGACCACAGCAATTTTACCTTCAGCCGCACCTTCTTCACCAACGAGTCGTCATTTTATATAAACACCAATGAGCGTATCCCGCGTTCCACAAATAAGCTCAGTATTGTTTCACTCAACGCGCGCTCATTCGTGAAAAATATGACTGAGCTAAGAACAGTAGCTTTTTATTTTGACTCGGATATTATGTGCATCACAGAACCTTGGGCTCATGCTCTGATTTCAGACTCAAAGTTCGCTTTTGATAATTTTAGTTTTTATCAACATGGTCATGTTGAAAAACGTGGCTGTGGTTGTCTTCTTTACGTTAAATCGTCTCTTGTACATTACCCTTACGATCTTAGCATTTCTTCGTTTTCCGGAGAACCATGCTTCGTTTTAGTCGTCCTCCCGCACAAAAATTAGCCATAAGTGTCTGTGTCTATTATCTTCCTTGTTATTCCGGTAATAAAAGCCTGCTCTGTGAACTCTTTGGAAAAAGTTACAGAAGCTCCGTTTGATGCCATGATCAACTAAGGAGATTTAAATTTGCCAGATATTGACTGGCATGCAAATACATCGCCAAAATTTTAGAACTTGATGAACACGATTTATTTTGCAAACATGTCTCATTTAGTCAGCTAAGTGACTAGAAAATATAGAAATTAAGCTTTGTTATATAGTTTTGATCCATCCTTTGCTTATGAATTTCATTTAAAACCTTTTTAAAGTGATCACGCCTTACTTAATATTTTTTTTCCAGTCTCCTTCTCTGTAAAGCCAGAAATCCAACGTACCTATTTCTACTTTGCTCATGTAAACTAAGAATTATTTAATAATTTTTAAAGCACTCTGGATTGGCCAAGCTTTTTTTCAAATAACGAGCCAATTGTTTTCCACAATACATAGCAAGTCCTAACAAAAGGCCTCCCTAATTTCATTCCACAAAATACCTTTATATTAAATGCTGCTTCTTCAACGGTTCCACACTTTCTTCAAAATTGACTTTAAAAAATAACGCAACTGGCTTAAGGATCCGTCCATTTGTTCGTTATCGGTCCACTGAAGGATGACACAAATATTTCAAGAAGCTTCAAAAATGAAGATCGCGCAAGAAAGGCGTAGGGAGTATCTAGCAATTAGCAATGATAATACTTCCAGATCTGTTTCTCAAGTTTCTTCCTCCGTTCTTCCGTTTTATCTCACAATGTCATTCTGCCCTTTTAGAATTTAGAATCGATATCTTGCGTACGTAACATTGGTTTTGCTTAACAATTGCTAAGACTTTTTGTACAGAAATTCCAAGTATTATACGGTAAGGAGCAGATGGTGTACAATGTGCACAGCATACTGCACATTGCCGACGATGTTCAGCGTCACGGACCTCTAGATTCCTTCTCGTCCTTTCCTTTTTGAAAGCTACCTAGGTAAATTGAGGAAAATGATTCGTAAGCCAGCGCAACCTCTACAGCAAGTTGCTAGAAGGTTGAGTGAGATGGATGTTAATATGTTTGATGTAAATGGTACACGTCGACCTAGGCTTCTTCACCAGCAGCATAGGGGTCCAGTACCGCGGAATTGCGAGCCGTGTGATCAGTATAAATGCATCCAAACTTCTCAGGTTCGAGTAGATAATTCACTAGCCAACGGATGCATTGCTGTCGGTAAAAAGATAGAATGTGTTAAAAATGTCCTTGTAACTAAGGAGGGAGTTATTCGCATAGTATACGTAGAGTTCACAGATATTTATGATTACTTAGACTACCCTATTAGCTCATCTGAAATGCACGTATATAAGGCCACTATGGGCACTTATCTCCTTTGTACGGATTTACCGGATAATATTCGTAAGTATGCTTGCTTCCCTTTTGATAGTTTCTATGTGTTAATAGAATTAATCGACCCGTGGCGTAAAGGCAACTTTAGAAATTTGAAACATCAGCCATTTGCACACCCTTCCCTAGGGGAACATTGCGCGTGAACCCTACAACCGCACAGCCCACGTAGGTAGAGGTTCACGTGCAATTAAGGGATGAAGTGGCAATAGCTTAAGGATTAACACCCCATAACTTCTACCTTACTGTGCGGTTGTAGATTTTTGCATGAGCTACCAACGACACCCCAAGAGGCCTCGTCGGAGCAAGCAGGAGGACTTAGAGTACTAATGGGACGAAACACCGCCCATATCACCGGTAGGTTGCCTATTCTACATATAATTTGGAATAGGAAGCGGAAACAAATTCCGCAGCGGAGTCCTCAAATGAAACTTTGTTTACAGGCAGTTGTCCAGAACGCCCAGGTAAGACATAAATTTAATATGAAATTTTATTGCCATAGGCTCCTCACAGTATTCAACACCAACGGACTCCCTCTCAACGCTAAATCGAAAATTAAACATATAAGCTTAGCGGCAGCTGTGGATTATGGGCATGCTTCACCGCTTAATGTCCCGGCAACGAACACACGAGCTGATCCAAGTCCAGTCAAGAACAGATCCGATTGAGCAGGGCTTCCATATGCCGGCTAATCCTGTAACAGCTTATTGCTTGCCGCGCTGCCTTCAAACAACTTAATGCCCAGCTGCTGGAACCATCATTCCGCAAAGGACTTGTTAGTAACCGTCATTTACTTACATTTTGACTTAGGAGTCCTACTTACTATGCCTAGGATAGAAATGAAGAGGAGACTTGCAGCTGGAGAGAGCAATCTGGTGATTTACAGGGAACGCGTGATACAGAGAAACGCAACATTGCTTTGGAACCAGCCCATGCTCATGATGGCATCGGCAAATTAGCATTGGCAAACTCGAGACAAACGGAATTTGGCTCTGCTGACTGCTGCACACTGAAATTTCTGTAAACCAACGCCCAAAGTCTGTTTTCGAAACTCGATGAACTGAGAATTCAGGTAGCCGTTCTGTCTCCCGATATTATAGCAATCACAGAAACATGGCTGTCACAGAACATCAGTGATTGCGAAGTAGCCTTATGCGGGTACCAGCAGTTCAGGAGAGACCGCACCCAACGCCAGGGGTGGAGGAGTTGCGATGTATGTTAAAAAGCAATTTCACAGTGTGTGAAATGACGGAGAAAGATTAGCAATGGTATTGAGGCTATTTGGTTGAAAATAAAGACGCGGGAATCGCAGTCCCTTGAAGTCATGACTCTCTACCAACCACCGGGGGCAGACACTGACGCTGATACTTGTTTGTTTGAGAACATAAAGGAGATTAGCAGTCGACCTGATGTTGTTCTCATGGGTGACTTCAATGCACCCAGCATTCGATGGAACGATCTGCAGGCACAAGAGCTCAAAGTTTTCCTTCGATCATCGTCTGCTAAAGACAACACTTGAAGCTCTTTTTCACCCAACATGTATTTGTTCCAACGAGAGCGCGTGGAGGACAACAGGCTAGTTGTTTTAGATCTCGTCTTCACTAAAGATCCTGACAGTATAGACGAGGTACACTGCCTACCTCCACTTGGTCGAAGTGATCATGCAGTACTTTCATGGGAGCATGGTTTATATTCTGTGCCATCTGCAATAAATGAAACCAGGCCCAATCTATGGCGAGGAGAATTTTGCAAGATGAGAGCTGAGGCATCACGAATAGACTGGGGATCTTCTCTTCTCCGGGAATGTCACTGAGGACTGGAATTGATTTAAGGAGTATTTTTGAATCAAATAAAAATGCCATTGTCCGCCATCACAATTTAGGATATCAAACAGACCACAGTGGTTAACAAAGGGATCTACAAAAGAGATTAACAGGAAAGGAAGGCTTCGGAAGAAATTTTGCCGATCCAATGAAAATTTAGCCTTGCAAGCATACAAAACTCAAAGGAACAAGGTTAAAAGCTTGATCTTCCAAAAGCCGACGGGATTACGAGAGGGATTTGCTCAGAGAGCAGTTCACAATCCCCAAATTACTCTACAGCTATGTAAGAAAAAAACCACACGTAACAGGAACCCGATTCCTGTTATGAGAAAACGATGACGGTTTCGAGATATCAGAAAAACAAAGCTGAACACTTTTCCTAGTTCTATCAGTCGGTTTTCACTAGAGAAGCTGTTTTTATTCCATCAAGTTACGAGACTACAGGAGTGCAACTTATTCAGGATATGTTCTTTCAAGAACAGGCGGTCTTTGAAGATTTAAAAAGTCTGAAGGCATGCAAATCCCCTGGCCCCGACGAGATTCCAGCAAAGCTACTCCTTGAACTTGCTCGAGAGCTGGCGAAATCGCTATCGTTGCTGTGCCAGAAATCGTTCGATACGGGAATTCTTCATACCGACTGGAAAACAGCCCATATCGCACCGCTTCACAAAAGTGGTAGTCGTGCATTTGCTACAAATTACAGGCCTGTCAGCCTGACCTCAATCTGTTGCAAGGTTATGGAGAAGGTTGTAAAAAAGGAATTGATGATTTATTTAGAAACCCGTAACCTCTTATCGACTGCACAATACGGCTTTTCGTAGGGGAAGATCGTGTGTTACGAACTTACTTTATACGATGCAAAGCTGGACAAAAAGCACTCGATGCAAAAGACACTGTGCATGTGGCCTACATTGATTTCCAGAAGGCCTTCGATAGTGTTCCATACCAGCGTCTCCTTCACAAGTTGAGAATGTTCGGCATTGGTGGCAAACTTCTTACGTGGATCAAGAATTTTTCTCGTCGGTCGTTCCCAGTGGTCTGCGTAGGCGGATCGCGATCAAAGCGCACAGTCATCAAGAGTGGAGTCCCACAAGGTTCAGTGCTCGGACCGATCCTATTTCTCTTGTTCATTAATGATTGTGTACAGGAATTGGACTGTAACTTTGCTGTGTTTGCGGACGATATAAAAATCTGGAAAGTTATCAACAATGCTGCTGATGCAGACAATTTCCAAGAAAATCTTTGTTGATTGGACGAGTGGTCCCGCAAATGGCTCTTGTCCTTCAACTCTAACAAATGCACCCTGCTACGTCTGGGAAATCGAAATCAGGTCACTGATATGCGACCCTACTATTTGAACGGTTTGCCACTCCGAGAAGCACACACAGAAGGATCTTGGAGTTTGGATGAAAGAAAACCTGAAGCCTTCTACGCAATGTTCCAAGGCAGCTAAATCCGCCAATTCAATACTGTACGCTATCAAGCGGGCATTTAAAGTTTTCGATGAAGACTGCTTTTCTAAAGTCTTTGGTACGTTTGTAAGGCCACATCTTGAATATGCGATCCAAGCCTGGCGACCGTGGACCCAACAGGACTACAACATGCTCGAAAGGGTGCAGCGGCTAGCCATAAAATTAGTAAGAGGTCAAGCTGAACTGCCATATGAGATTCGTCTAAATAACCTAAAGCTCTATCCTCTGAGTTATAGGCAGTTGCGCGGAGACTTGATACAAACCTTCCGTATCGTGCGTGGCATGGATTGCGCCCTCCTATGTGATGAATTTTCCAACTTGCCACTACGAAAAATCTCCGAGGTCATCCATTCAAACTAAGTGTGCCCCAAGTAAGATTGGATGTGAGGAAGTATTTTTTACCAACCGTGTCGTGGAACCGTGGAATAACCTACCTGAGGCCATTGTTATGTCCCAGTCTGTGTATACATTCAAACATCGGCTTGACATACATATGTTACAGTACCACGAAGACTATGTGACTACTTAACCTTAACAATATCAGTGTACCACGTAAACCTGCCTGCATTCACTTGACTGTTACTTCTTTAATTTGCTTCTTATTCTTGCTACTTTTATGTAATAAATAGGGATTTCAAAGGCGTAAGCCTATTTTCCTCAAATAAACTGAACTGAACTGAAAATAGGTGGCAGAAATTCAGACGACTTCGTCAAACGAATATTTTATTCGATTTTCAATGATGCAAATGCCTTGGAGCTAAATTTCCATGGTCGAAAAGGAAAAGAAAGCTTATGCGGATCGAAAGTGTATGAGCTTATTACAGGTGGGATATAAAATCTCTTTTAAATCTTGATCTATGTAGACATCTACGTTAAGTGGAATGGCGGCGGCCGCCTTTACCTATATGAATTGGAGGCCGCATTTATAAGGCGCCTCAAAAGGTCCCTCGACTCCGCCAGCAAGAGGGCACAAAGGCACGCAGTCGAATTCGCCTTTGATGGTTAGTTGATTTACTTTCTTATAACCACACTATCTATTTTTAGACAGCAACCCTGAAATCGCCAACTCCACTCCTATCCCACCTGTTGTCGAAAACCCACCATCCCCATGATTGAACACATCCCAGAAAACAATATTATACATATTCAGAGGACTATTAAATATTTTTGTACAAATATTATTTTTCACGTTTCACAATAAACATTTTTATAAATTCCCATCGGATATGTGTTTACATTTTCTTTAAAAAACGTGGGGAATGATTAAATGCGACTATAGTGGCGTATACGCGAGATACATAGGATGGGAAATTATGGTTACGTAAAGGGCAGGCACAGTAAAGTAATTGGATTGGGCGAGACGTATAAATTCGTTTTCGATGGGGCGTTGTTCAGAAATTATACGAAGCCCTTTCGCCTATTTCGACAAATGTCGACATGTCGATATTAGCCATATATCGACAATAGATTCAAAATCGATATAGAGTCGATATACGTATCTCGACTTGTCGATATCAGGGTGATATACGACTAATATAGACATGCTATTAGGGTGTTAGCGCCAGAAACAAATGAAAAGTATGTCAATGTGTGCAGAATAAGTGAACTAGTAGGTAATAATGTAGGCAGATCTTTTCCTGTTAGGTCAACAGTTAGTGAAGTTTTGAAATGAATAGTGGACTAGAAAAAAGGCAGTGAAAAACACCTTTACCTTGAAAATGGAGGCAGATTTCCATAAGCCTTCATTTTCGAATAGAGGGTAGGAGGAAAAAAACTGCTTAAGAAAATAAGGTAAGGTGGTAGAGTAGGCAATTACTGCAGTAGCGGTAACTCTTCTAATTGACTTGTGATATAAGGAGACATCATGGTTCATGGGAGAATCGAGGTTTAGAAAAATAGTTTCCAGAGGGCCACTTTAATTCCCAAAGGTCCTTTCTCTGAGTCATAGAGAAATCTGCTGGGAAAGATGAGAAAATAAAAGGTTAATAGAATCAGTGTTATGATAAATATACAGTCTTTGCTTAAATGCAGATGGACTAGTTAACGACCTAATTTCAAAAGGCAAGTATTCCAAAGAAAACAAAACTCAAGAATGGGAAGTACACACATGCGATAATGTCGTAATGTAATTTCAGGAAGGTAGAAATAATAAGAAATAAAGCTGCATATCTGAGCAGCTTTGGCCGTAATTCTATCGGCATGAGGTGAAAGATATAATTTATTGGTGTAGCTTAAGCCCAAGTCCTTGATGGAGGAACATTCAGTCAAAAGACTCCACGCCGAAAGATCTTCTAAGTCTGAATCAATTTGTTCTACGCATTATTCGACCGTAGAGTAAGAGAAGGAATAAACGCATTTTAGGTCATCAGCATAAATATAAAATTGGGAATGTTTATATAAAGATGAAATATCATTTATGTAAAGTAAGAACAAACAGGTCCTAATACGGTACATTGAAGGACACCACTCACAATTGGGGTAGCACTTGAGTATGAGGACCCCTTAAAACGTTTTGTTTTCGATCAGATAGGTATGATCTAATAAAGTCAGTAAGGGGGCTACGATACACTTTAGCCTCTAGTTTAGCTAGAAGTCATCTATGAGGCACTTTATCGAATGCTTTACTTAGACCAAAATATATAGCTACGAAGAGAGGTTAGTTGATTTAGAAAAGACATGTGGCAGGTTTCACAAGAGCGGTCCGGTAAAAAGCCATGTTGGGAGGAGTTGAGAATTTGACAACATATGCAAAAATCCGTAATTTGCTTTGCAATTAGTTTTTCGAAGAGTTTAGCAAGAGAGGGCGTTTTATGAAAACCGCGATAGTTATGAATGTCCGAGCGGGAAGCAGATGTAAAAACTGGTTTTATAATAGAAGTTTTCCAAAAATCGGGGAAGAAACCGTTGTCGAGAAATACTGAGAATAATTTGCTTAGTAAAGGTAGAATATCTCTTAACTGTTTAATAAGTGAGCTTGGGATGTTATCAGTTCCAACCGAGTGTGATTTTTAGGTAACATATTTCTTTTTGAATACTTGAAGCCAGAAACAAATGGTTGTAAGATGTGAATTTTAATTTGGAAGCAAAGGACTTGAGAGAGTGAGGCTAGTTTCAATGGTAAATTGGTTGGCAAAAAATGAATTTAACAATTCTGCTTTGCCCGAATCCTCTGTAACGAAATTTTTGTAACAGTCAAGTAAAGGTGGAATAACATTCAGACGCTTAGCCGATAACCGCACATGGAAGAATTGAGCAACAGATTTGGATGAATTGGTATCACTTAGTGCCTGAGACGCCCCATGCATATCTCTCGCGATCCATTTTTTTAATGCTAATTTAAATATTTCTGCAATCCTTAAGTGAACTAACAAAGAGCATTTAGACGGATCATTAAGTTACTTACGTAATTTTTAAGTCTGTTTTGAAGAAAATGTGGAACAGTTAAAGAGGCTGCATTGGAATTAAAAATCTTATGAGGGATAGAAGCCTGGATTTTTTCTGTAAGGATCTGCTCATGGAAAAAGTTTAGATCGTTGATTGAACTTATGCTATGCCAATCTAGAGTTCTTACGAAATTATTTTTTTAATTTATGGTTTGTGTTAGCAAAGTCTAGTTTATTGCATTTTACCTAAGGTTTTGTAGAAATGGAGATTGGGAAACAACGGCAAATTAGTACGTGATCACTTGTGAATAGACCACTATGGAAATTCATAAAGGTGGAAATAATTAGAAGAAATTAAATTTGAAATGCTGTCACTTATAGTCACTGAACTACCCAACTAGGAGAAGTTTGAAAAGTTAAAAACATCGACCGATTTCTTAAGTTTTTGCATAGATGAATTTTCCTGCCAGTCAATGTCTGGCAGATTAAAATAGCCTACGAGTATTTCGACATCAAATTGAGTCTCTGCAACTTTTTCAAATAGTTCACAGTGCTCGCTTTGATTGCCAGAATAACACGGAGGATTATAGACACAGCCAATCACCGCTTTTTATTGTGCGTCAGGATGACTGAAACAAAGCATACATTTCCAGAAAAAGACGAAATGCTCAGCTGAAAAGGGAAATGTTCAAAGGATGACTCAACGGCAAAAATGATTTAATTAGAGAGGATATGAATAAAGCATATTTTTTAATTCTTTCTTTGCCAAACCTTATACCTTTGAAACCAATCCCATCCCTTCCATTCCTCTAACATCTAATGAGTTGCTGAATAACTGTGATTTTGTTCCTACAAATATTCAGAAAAAGAAAAGCCGACTTAATCAATCACACTCAGTTTCAACCGGCAACATGTCAATTCCCTTATTAGATGGCGAAGTGATTTTCCCCTTCGCTGATCAAAGTGTTCTCAGGGTTTCTTTGGAATGTCTTTTTCCTCATTATTGGAAAACGTCTATTATTATTCCAGTATTTTTATTTGGTTTACGCTCGGATGTTCATAATTATCATGGTGTTCATAAAAAACCTTCTCTTGCGAAGCTCTTTGAAAAGCCAATTGCCCTAAAGATTACAGATTTTTGCATAATCAATCAACTGTTTAGCTCTTCTTAACATGGTTTCCTACCCGATCGCTGTTGTGAAACATTTCCCCTATGTTTGCTAAATTTATCAATATCTCCTCGAAAGGATCAACTTTCGGTGGTACTTCTCTTTATTTACTGTCCTTTCTTCGGTCTTATCAACGAATCTAGCTGTTCAAAAATTGAAAATATCCAATTACCTATAACAAAATCCTCCTGTATCGGACTCTTACAAATACTTCTTACTCAGCTAGATGCCAGCTTACGAAACTAAAATTTCTTTGGGTCAGGAGACAGGAAGCAGGCTTTTGTGTTATTTTTCGACTAAATAAAAGCTCAACTCTCCCCAAGCTTTCTGTCATTACCCCCCTTAATCTTCCTTATAACCTAAGAAATTCTGCATTAGTTATACCTCCTCCTGCATCCTCCACGTGTAAACGCTCTCTGTTCTTTGATTCTAGGTAAAGCTCTTTTTGGAATAACTTGCCAATTAAAATAAGTTCGTTAGCTAGTGTATCTGTATTGAAGGGAAGACTGCACATTTATCTTAACACTGATTCTTCTAAAAAAATTGTTCCTCATTTTTTCCGAGCAGCTTTCTATATTTATTTATTTGGAATTTATTTATTTAGAATGTATATTTGGTTAGCACCAGCAAGGTACTGTCTTAACAAACATTAGTATCGAAATAAAGTAATGACAATGTGTGCAGATAAAATGTACAAATACCTAATAATGTAGCCAGAACTTGTCCTGCTGGGTCAATAGTTAGCGAGGAACATCGAGAATTTGATTGGCCCTCTTGAAACTTTTTTCTCCAATGAATCATGATATTTCTTGCTTAGATCTTCCCAACATGGTTTTCTACCCGATCGCTGTTGTGAAATATGTGACTTGTGTTTTCTAAATTTATTAACATCTGTGGTCTTTATCTATTTTAATCGTAGCAAGGACTTTGATAAAGTTCCTTTTAAGATTCTTATAGTTGAGCTAAAAGCTTTAGGACGTTGATATCCCCTTACTGATTTCATTACTCATATCTAAATAATCGTAAACAAAATGTCTTTGTGGGGTCCTCATTTGTAACTGAGACCCCTATTGTAAGTGGTGTCCTTCAAGGCACGGCGCCAGGTCCTCTTTTGCTTTTGATTTACATTTATGATATTTCCTCCGCAGTTAAACACTATTTGTCTTGTATTTATGTGGACGATTTTAAGTGCATATATTCCTTCGCTAAATCTTAGGCCCAGCGATGCTTAGAAGAAATCCATGCAGACTTGCATGCTCTTTCCGCATATAGCTCATCGTTGCAAATATAATTCTCACTTTCTAAGTGTCGTTACATGTGCTTTGGTCTTGACAGACTACCACATCCAGTTATTTTTTCAAGACACCCCTATGACTTAATGCTCCATCATCAAGGACTTAGGATTAATCTACACAAATAATTTACATCTGTCGCCTCATATCGATAGAATCACGGCCAAAGCTTCCGACATTTGGCATCATTTTTAAGAATTTCAGTATTTCTGGAAGTAAATTATGAATTTATTAAATGTTTGTCCTACCCATTCTGGAACATTGCTGTCCATTCTTTTGATAAATGACCAAGTCTAGCCGTTCTAAAATTTGAGAGGTCCAAAGACATTTTACTCGGAAACTTCTTCTTCTTACTCGAATAGTCGCCAGCTAACTAACCTAAAATATCCATGCGTTTGGAAATTATTATCTGCTCTCATATTGTGCGCTCGTTTTAAAGTACCTCTGTTTCGAATGCCGATAACGATTATCAGAATTATTAATTCTGGATTAAGCATCTATTCTCATGCCAACTAGCACCCCTAAGCGCATTATGTTATTTTCTTCTTACGCAATTACTGGATCGCCCAGTATCCTATCGTACTACACTCAGAAGAAACCTACCATGCTGCTTCACATGCCCTCGTGGAGCAGCATCACAGTGTCGACCCTACACGGAATTTTGACGATCGTTTCGGGCTCCTCTATTAGTGGTCTGAGAAATCAGCAATGAGAATATAAGTCACTTTAAGTCACTTTATTGAGGGAAGTAGGCTTTCGCCCTTGAGCTCCCTATTCACATGCAAAAATGTCAATAGTACAAACGTTTACAGTGATATATCTGACAAATGAAAATGTAGGGTCATCGATATGTGTGGGCCAGGCGCAACCTGCCACTGTTTACACAATCTTCATTATATTGACAATAGTTTCTCAGAAAATGAGTATCTAGTTTGAATTTAAATGTGTCAAAAGTTTCTGAAAGGACCACCTCGTCAGGGAGTCCGTTCCATGCTCCAACGACCCTCTGCGAAAATGCGTTCCGACGGACTTCCGTGTGGAAAAACTTCCTCTGCGGTTTAAAGGGATGACCCCGCAGATGTTCCGTCCCAGCCAATTGGAAAAAGTCAGCAAATTCTAGGGCACACTCGCGGCCTCTGACAATCCGGTAGGTTTGGATGAGGTCACCGCCTAGTTACCTGTAATTTAGAGGAAACAAATCAAGTTCAACCAGTCTGGCTTCGTAAGGCAGATGACTTAGATTCTTGACCATCTTCGTCGCCCTCGCCTGCACTCGTTCCAGCTGTAGATAATCCTTCTTAAACCACGGACGCCAGGCCTGGATGGCATATTCCAAAGTGAGATCGAACAAATACCCGTAGGTTTTTCGGAAAGAGTTCCTTATCAATCTGCACAAATCCACGTCTGAGCGCAAATAAGACCTTGTAGCGCGTTAAGCTGCCTTTAAACACTGTGAAGATGGTTTAAGTGAGGAGTTTATTACAGCACCGAGGTCCTTCTGTTCCTTAACAATTGAAAAGAGCTGCCCATTGAGAATGTATTGGTAGAAATCATCCTCCTCACTGGTCCTTCTTGTACGCAGTCTTAGGACCACACACTTCCCAACGTTAACATTTAAGAGCCAACGAGCAGACCAGCTGCTAAGACGGTTGAGATCCTCTTGAAGTGCATGCCTATCGAAAAAAAGAGAGATGTCAGCAACACCCGGTATTCCCAGCCGGTCACCCATGCAAGTACTAACCGGGCCCAACGTAGCTAAACTTCGGTGATCGGACGAGAACCGGTACTTTCTACGTGGTATGGTCGCTGACTCTACGTGGTATGGTCGCTTCTCTGGCAATTCTACCATGAAATTCACGATCTCTACGGTTCATTCCTCGTTCGACCCTACTTTTACGGATGCTGCTTGCGACGGTTCGATTGTCTATCATCATTGACGGTTATGCTTATAACTTATCTATTTATTGACCAAACTGATGTGTGTCATTTGTCATCGCAAAGAAGCTGGCCAACTATTCATAACGTAACTTTACACGATTTCGCACTCTTTTTAATTTTTTTATCCAATGAAATTGCCCCTCCGGGTACTCCAATAAAACATATTTCTATACCTTTTCCATAAAAATGCCCAAGGAGTTTTTGTAATGTCTGCTCTTTCTATTTATTTTTTTTTTGACCTCACTGTTTTGTGTCATTTTTCATCGCCAAGAAGCTGAATATATACTTATATCTTAACTGTACACGACTACGCATTCTTTTAATTTTTTTCTAATGACAGAGATCTTCCGTGTACTCAAATATTAATATATCTGTCTATCTCTGCCACCTGTTAAACTACAAACCCCTAAGAAAGACGTCCCTTTAACCAAAAGTTAAGGCCTATCTATCCTCTTTGGAATTCTTCCAATACCTTTGCTCATTAACGAATTGGATCTTGAATAGTTAGGTAGTGTGTTAATACCTTTCACAACTTTCACACACGCTTGTGATTTGACGTACAGTAATAGAGCGTTATTCAACAATGTTATGAGCTATCGTGAATACTACCATTTCGTTTGAGGAAGAATTTTTAGTTTTGCATTAAGTAGCATGCCTGATAGGTAAGTAGAAAAAGTTTTTTCATTTTTTTATTTCAGGAAATTAACCAACACAAAAGACATAACAGTTTCCTTGGTTTAAAGTGAGAATCCGCCCTTTTAAAACTGAGTTTGTTCGCAGTTTGTCATGTATTCCGCTTTTGCAGCGGATCCAGACGAAAAAATTAATGTACGAAATAATTTTGAAATTAAATTTTATGCAGTAAGAATGAGTGAATTCATAATCATAACTAAATTATAGTTAAGCTCAAGGTTATTTCGTACATTAATTGCATCGTCCGGCAGTTTAATTAACTGTGGATTCATAGTTAATTTAAAAGGAGAGTAAATTATTGTTAGCTACCTAGAAGATTAATTTAAGGTCAAACTTCAAATTGACAAATTTGTAAAATATCAATAGTACAATATAACGTAAAAATACCAGTGGTAGAGGCAGGCTGACATACTGTCTAATTGGCATTTAGAACTAAGGTGGGATGGGTGTCCCAGTTAATGCTTTTAAACAATAAAATAATAAATGCAAAACATGAGCCCACTGAAAGTGGTCAATTTCGGTGTGAATGTGTGAAGATTTTAATTGCATCACTTTCGTTATAGAAAAGGTTATTTAAGATTTGACGCATTTATTGTTTAACTTTAAACAAACAAAAGCAAATATATGCAATATCAATGTCAACTCTTTAAGAAAAATTTAATCGCATTGTTCTGCCAGTTTGGGTAAATTAGTTTGGGGACTCATTACGCGGTTCGATTTTGAAAAATTATTTTCTAAAACCATGTATGAACATTTTGTTGTCGCATGCCTGGAATCATAAGTAAACAGTTTTGTTATACTTTAACAAACGTAAACGGAAAATTGATAGATAGCACCGCATGCAGGTACTGACTATAATAATAGTACCAATAATGACTTTTAGAACCCTGTCACAGCAAGCGACTGGCAAGGTTTACTGTATTGAAAGTATATGTACACATTTAGTGGGATAAAAAGATTGCAGTTGAATTAAAACACTTTTATAACTTCTTTACTCGACTTCTTTATTTTTACTTTTCCGAAATATCTTCCTACTTACTTGTACTTGGCACGGCTGCGATCATACCTTATCTAGCTGGCCTCGATGATATAGCAACTTGTATCTTTCCACACTTGATGATCCGCGGCTACGAACCTGAATATTTGATTTTCAACTCATACTCTTCGTAACCGATGGAACCCAAATACCGAAGGTTTAAGAGGCACTTCATTTTCCTTGTTTATGTTCAGCTACGTTTTGAGCTGACCCCCTTTTCGCTCCCTTTAATTGGTTAACGGTGCCGGATCGAGAGCACTATAACTGAACTCGTGAGGCCGACGATGAAGAACGTGCCAAAACCACGTAAGTCGTCTTTCGTGGATGGCCTAAGATATCCTCGCGATATTTTAAAAGCGCGTGTTGACTGCGACATTCGAGACGAATTCAGTATATTTCAGATGAAGGATGGTCTTCAGGTAGCGATGGTCAAATTTCTCCAGTCCTTACCCATCTACTAAGAGTAAAGTCAAGCATTTCCGATCGCAGAAAAGGACAAATTGGACGGATGCACGATACCAACGAACCTTTATGGCGATGGAGATGTCACATCGGAGCCATTAGCAATTTCTAAGGCTTTAGAAAACCCGGTGAGCTGTATCGACTCGGGAGATAATGTTGTTCTTACTTTGTGCACTTGGAAGTAGCCACGGCTAAGGTATCAGAAACTGTCTACCTAGTTAAGTTGACATCATCAATCTCGAGAGATTACTCCTCCTCGCTAGGAATGCAACTTATAAACAACTTCATCGTCCCAGCATTTATGGATAAACCGACCTCATAGACTGCAGGCAATAAAAATATTGAAGTTTGCAAGGTGAAATAATCACCTAGTCGAGATCAGGCAGCCGACCAGGGCGCAAACTCAACACTTATCTTCAACTATGGCCATTTTCGATAATCCAGTTAATCAAAAGTCAAAGAGAATGAACGAAAAAGACAGAACCTTTGCGGAACACTCAAAAGCTGATAACGAACAGATGGATTTATATGAACTTTGCTCAGTGGGTGAGCAGTAATAGACTCGACCATGGCGATTATTCAAACTATACACCATCTAAAAACTTTATCCGCCATTGGGGCTGAAGATTAATGTATAACGCAGCATCAGATTCAACTAAATAGCCGTCGCTTCGTGGATAGCTATGACGGAATTCAAGAACGTACGTTTTGACTATCTGGTCCATGCATCAACGTCCAGTTCGAATCCGGCTTGGGTGGACTTGATCAGTCACACAGAGAACGAAAACTGCCTTGAAGGATACTAGCTAAGATCTTGACAGCACCGTCAATGAGACTTATAACTCGGTAATTCCGCATGTCGTCTATCTTCCTTCCAGTAAAGTACAAGCATGCACCACTTCCAACGATCAGGAACGACCGTATCGCATCAGTATTTAATCATTCCATGGGAGACAGAGCACCCGATATCAACACTCGACTTCGATGTCGTCTATACTGTCCTTCCGTTATGTCTTTTGGTTGCGTTGCTCTCACGCTGGCATCGATACTTCTCTCAGGGGATACGGACAGATAAGTTGGTAGAGTTTGTGCGTCATCTTCGTTTGAGGCCTACACCATTGAGGTCGCTATTTTAGCCGAATAGTTACTGTGGTCCTTCCTGCCCTACTCTTTGCCGTCGTCTCATGGGGTTATTACGGATCGTCAAGCCGCCTGCGGGACCATTCCGGTGACTGCGGGTGACGCTGGGTATAACCTAGAAGTTTCATCTGCCCCATAGACCACTCGTTTTCAATGCCATCTGATATTAACTTCCTTACTGCCGACCCGGGTCATAAAAGGACCGCATTCCTCTGCTCATGGCCTCCATGCTGGGTTTTCCGATCTTTTATGAGATCGAGGCGTTTTGCGCGCTATAGCGTGGGAATGATGACACGGATTGAGCTGTGAACTTTCAAGCGTGTACGAACGGGGACATAATGGGTCTATGGGCGCGCTACCAGTCTCTGACACCACAAATCGATCGACTCATGAACCCAGCTATGACACCTTTCACTGACTAGAATGGGGTTAGTCTGACTGAATGTATAACCATTTTTGGAATAACAGTTCAGAAGATGTTTGTGGCGAGCATGAAAGTGCCATCGTTTTGAACGAAAACAGTCGTAATTGATTAGTAAAATCCAACAATCACTCATCCTTGTCACACCGAGAATCAAGCCCAAAACCGCCTACAGACAGACAGGAGTAACTCATCAATCCAGACTGGCAGTTGGAATTCTCCTGACTCCTAGCATCGTCATTTCCCCGAGGGTCTGAGTCAGAATGAACTTCAGGACGGAACGCAGATATCAACGTTTTACTCACGTTGATGCGCACCGCCAGCATGCAATAAATACCAAGAGTCCGTTACCGACCGATCATCCAGCTGGCATACTATTCATATCTGCACTCCTGAACGAGGGTTGCAGAGCGCTCGGTTAACCGCCGGATGCCGTACCATTGTGGTCGTGATCTCATTTTCATGAGGTTTCTCGAATTAGAGCCCGGATGGGTCCACTTCTGCGCCACTCTGGATTGTTTGTTCGATTTTTGTTCAACGAGGTCGCTGCTCACCATTGCTGAGCGTTGGTCAGTCATCAATACGGGTTCAAGCCTCGAGCGTTGCAGGTAACCTCCTGGGTTGGGTAATGGTCGATGACGGCTACCGGAGCCAGAAAAGGGCCTACATCTCATTCTTTCGCCACCATCGCTCGCATCTTAATCACCCATGTCAGGTTGGTGTGGATGATAATCCTGCCACCTGCACACCGTCATTAGTAGTATTTGGGAGATATGTTTATGTACCTACGCGCTCTGCTCATGGCTGATTGCTTTGGTCAAAACGGAGTCCTCATCGCTGAATACGGGTTTCGGGAGTTCATCACATCCTTTAAGCAGACCGGGAGCCCGTTCACCATTAGCACATACGCGCGCTCCACCTCGCGAAAGCAAGCCTGCGTCTCCATCAGCCTTATATATGCGTGGCCGGTCTCACTAACAGAGCGGTGACATGAACAATGGCGTCATTGTCCCGCACCGCTGACGAATGTTCGGCATTCTCGGTCCGGAGAGCAGTCTGCAAGTTTCTCCAACGCAGCTGCGATCGGCCATTACCAACTCGCCAGATCCGATAAAGGGCTCCAGATGTTTCTCGCGCAGTGAGTCCTCGTCTTGCATTACCTGATGCCTATTGGTTGCCTCCACTACAAAGTATCGCTATTTTCTGAAGGCTACAGAGAAATGGTCACCCCGAACTTCGTCAACTGGCGCATGCGCAAACGTAGGCGACCGAACAATCGCCCGGACTCCAACATTTTCGGCGAGCAATTTTCATATATATCAGAAATTGTCACGGAGGCCGCCGTCAGCGTCTTCTTCAGCAAAGCACTGGAGTTGAGTCGCACGGCTACACCGAAGGCAAACCATTAGGCGCTAAGGAGAATCAGTCAGTGACCCACTTTGATGACCCGCCCACCCCATATTCAGAGCTGAGGCCTTTACTCGCACAAAGCAATTAGGACAATCAAGGAGCGTACAGGTGAACACACATTTTCGAGCAAAATGCCGAAAGTTATCCAGGTGGCCGAGTTATCATCCGGCTAACAAGGTCCAACACGGGTGTGATGAAATTTCGGCAATCATGGACTTCATGCCGGCCATCGCAAAGTTAGCTCACAAGAGCGCAACCACCATCATCGATGAAGGGGAGCCGCTATGTCCCAGGTATGTAGTAGCATAGCGACTTCTATCCTTAAATACCGTAACTCCCGCGTACGAATTCATTAGCTACTACCCGCCTATAGGATGCTGTCTCTGGAGATGATTTCGATTACATCGGAAATGTCAGCGTGAATAAAGTCCGAGCAATCAGTGTCTACCCTTCTCACTTACCTTCCTACAATTGCATATTGTTGGTAGTGCAACGGTCTTCTCGTTCCCTTAATTCCGATGAACGAAAACCTAAAATAAGTGAACACATGTGCGTACAAATAAGTTGTAAAATGGGACTATATTATTTGACCTGGCCTCCCTTAAATATCATCATACTAAGCCGCGGATCTATTCCGCAGCCAATAACCTCTTAGGTGAGAAAATTCACGTAAACATGGCTGCATCAGCAATCAAGTCGTCGCCTCTTTACGACATTATTGCACTTAGTCCTTAAAAAGGCATACGGTCATTTTACAGAGGGCTGGCTGCTGCGTAAATTCTGTGTGAACCGCAGTTGCTTATCGGATTTTTCTACCCCTTTAGAGTGCAGTAAGTACCACAAAAGAGCTTTAATTTGTGGTCTGTCAGGGCCAGTCCCGTAGAACAAGCTGTCAAGGATTAGCCACGATGGCTAAAGAAGCATGGAGGAATTATGAGAGCAAGCAGACAGTGAAAAATCGGGGAAACGAAAAGCAGGCAGTATCGCATCAGTCATCACACACACAGTGAGGAACACTTTGGTGCCCGTGCGATGTGCGAGGGCTGCCTGCGCAACATTTGCACTGCAGTTGTCCTACGCACGCAGGCTATGTTCAGCGCTGCGTATTTAGGTAACTTCAGCAAGTAGATGTAGCGCATAGTAGTCACATCCAATCCAGTCCACATCGAACGCGCACCCAGTGCGCGGGACCAGATCGGCACCCCGCCCTCGCTAACGCAGAAAGCTAAGCCAACAATGCCTCCAGCAGCAAGGGAAATCCTGGCAGCAGGATCTTCAGTCTCGAGGACCGAGCCATCACATCAGATGAAGAAATCTCAAGCCATGCAGATAAGCAAGCGTTTCTAAGAGGTTGAACACACCAGGGAGATATTTTTACCAGCCAATAGCCGCCCAATCTCAGACAGTCAATAGGTTTCCAAGAATGAACCACATCACGAAAATGCGCTTTCATTAGCCTGAAGTTTCTGGATCTCTCGAATCCATCAGTCGAGACGCAGAAAAGGATGAAAAGAGGGCTCAGCGCGCAGTACTTGTAGGGCGATGGATCTGATACAAGCAATGCGCCTACCGTATTGGGCAGCCTGTAGAAACCATCGCTGGGACCGGTAGTTGATGCGAGGATCGCCTCGTCGGTCCGTACCTTCCGCGAGATGTTTGCGACCGCGACTCATCATCACCTTTGTCGATTCTTGGTGAGAATGTAGGCCTCACCGACCATTCCCGCATTTGGGTAGTCTGCCAGTTTCTCCAATTTAGTTGCTGCAGTCCGAAAGTCTGCCATGACTCGGGGTAAACGACTTCAGATCGTTCATGTTGTGGCATTGGTCTTTCGGTCACAGGACCTGCGCGCTGATGGCATTGCTACCGATCGTGTGTACATGATCCAACTGACTAGTGGTGTAAGGAGGCGGCTGACAGCTTCCGAGACGCAGATTCGCACGTACGGAGCGCGCTCGCCAAAATTTGCGGCTGGTCGAAGATTCTCGTCGGCTTTACGCATTGCAATAGCGGCTGACGACGTTGCGCGCGGATAACGATTCACCCGAGGACCTCGCGAATCGTATTTTAGTTCAGCAACCTTTATATCGGTCCGGTCGCACTCACCTCACCCACCGGTATAACTTCGCTGCGCAACTCACTGCGTACGGTTGCAGCGCCATCGCTACTAATGTTGGTCCAGTCCAGTATTTCTCTGACTCGATCGGCTCGCTTCTGGGCACCTGAAGGTGTAGACCGACACACGCTTTCGATAGACGCAGAAGGAGGGAAGCCAGTTGCCTCTTCCTCCTGCTGTTACCATAGCTCGCTTTACCGTGATGCGGCTCGTTAAGTCCCTGTCTCACGATTCCGATGCATTGTTGTACGCTGGCAGAGCGCAAAAGCTATCACAGGCCTGTGTGGTCACTAAGTTTGATGCAACAGCAAATACGCAACCGAACCATACTACCAA
>WEDG01004973.1:0-75786 GCA_017591395.1 Schistocephalus solidus | reverse complement strand
CCTGACTCTCATTCCACCCGTCCACCACGCCACACAAACTCATAATGGGCTTACTGAGTGGTCCGAGTTATCCCGTCAGTTGACAACTTTCCAAGTGCACCATGACACCCTCAAACGAGTCATATTAGTAAAATTGATACATAGCGTAGAGTCTTCTACCTCACCTTCTTTTCGGTATTTCCAGGCCCCGGTTACTGGTTGAACCAGTCATTTGTGCGGGGCTGGAATTGGGATGCCGTGGCTGGCCTGGCTAGTGACTTTGCCTGCGCGTGCCACATGCACAACCTTATCCGGCACACCTACACACCAGTATTCCAAACAACAGAGAGCAGGTGATTCGGATCCCACGTGAATGGGACTGTCAGAGGTCAGTCGTACCTAAAAACAAAAGCAAGGAAACACACTGAATTCGTCAAGATTTCTATGGCTGCTACTTTTTGCTCACTGCGCATGGAATTTACCTTTTGTTATCTTAAGCGTGAGCGGCCCGGGACCATTATTGACGTTGTCCCTCTCAGTTTCGGTGTATTCGTAGTTTGTCGCATCAAGTCGGAGAGTCTGAGGTGAAAACAACAGAGGACATTTATATTTTCAGGAAACATATCCAAAATTTTGTAGTTAAAAAATTCAGAATGCTCACAACCAACATCTAACCAACATTACAAACAACATCAGTAATCTTATGCTTGAGCATGAATTCCCGATCACGTGTTCGGGTTGCTATATCTGTCCACCTTCTTTTGTCGTTTTTTTCATCTGATCCCACAAAAACGGTTTAATTGTTCGCCTGAAGTAACATGTCTTCCAATTGGAATTCAGCTAATGGTCAGTGGGTGAAATTGAATGTTCACTTTTCTTTAGTCCTTCTAAATTCGAGAATAGTTATAAGGGTGCTCATTTTAGAAGAAAAAAAGCAGATGTTTTCTATTTTTATCAAAAATGCAACATCAAAAGCCGATTATTAGAATAAATACTTTAAAGCTGTATGAACTATGAACCTATTTCTTTTTATAACACTGATTCACCAGACTATCGCTCTGTTAATGTGTTTCATATTTTTACTTAAATAATTTGCACCAAACAGCGTTTGCATCCTATAGTAACTTATAATTGTGCGTTATGAAGGCCAAATCTCTGTAATTTATATCAACGTCCTGGAAATACTAACTTCGTCAGAAGCGTTTCCTTCGTAAAATTGTTATGATAGTAGCATCACCGTTGTCGGGTTTCAAGGCCCTTTAAGCAGTACCGAATGTGGTTTATATGCAACAAAATGGCTTATGAGACACAGATAATTCTTTTAAGTAGAATGTATACAGCTTATATTTTGGCAACTATATCCCTGTGTGAAAAAGCAGATTAAGTTACAAATGACAAGTGAATTTAAAAAAAACTGTTTAAAATTGCAAATGACTTTTATTTGACTGAAACCTTGATGTATACCTTATCCTCTAAAAATGCAGATAATATATGACGTTAATGTAACGCTTTCTAACAATATGGTTTGCTTTATATATTTCGGCAATCAGTTAACAGTTGTGATTCAATTACTTAAAATGTGTGGTGACATTTTGTAAGTTTGTCTTTTAATTCGTTTCCTTGATGATCAATAATGCAGCTTTAACTTTTAAACATTTCAGCTAATATATCATTAAATATTATGCTTATCGGTTGTTTTTTTTGTTCCATTAGTGGAAAAGTTTTTTATATGTTAAGGTGTTTTTGTATGAAAGAAAAGCTACTTTAAACCCAGGCTCCCTCTCTTGCCCTAATAATCCAAAAATTTCCCTCAACAGTTTTTGTCTTTAAAAGAAGATTCAATTAAGGTTCAAGATGCGTACTAGAACTGAATGTCCTGAACTTGAAAATCGAGCCTTAAGAAAGTGCAATAAGGCTGGAATTATAATAATAGCCTAAGCGCTTATTTGCCTATACAGATATAAATGACGTACATATTTCGTAGCATCAACATGAGGTCAGTGATTGGCTGTTTTGTAGCTGCAGTGGTGTATTTAAGGAATAATTAATTTACACAGATGTTTGTGTTTGCGGTTATGATCTTATTTAATAATAGTAATATAATGACGCGTTGTACTCATCCCATGATAGATGCTTTGAAACAGAATAGACTCCTTGCATTCCTTGATGAAGGCTTACCGATCGCCAACGGAACACACTCGTCCCTGTTCTGCCTCGGGGCTCAACCATGAGCCCTGCCAACAGCTATACAGCGGTTAGTAGCAGAAAAGGCAGACGAATATTTCTGGTTAAGTCTGAGGGAGACTGGAATGGCCATTTCTATCTTATTGGCCGTCGTCAGTCAGTCCTATTCAACCCCATGTAGTGCAACATTTGAGAAACAAACCCGTGACCCGTTGATCAGAAATCCAAGGCTCTAAACATTGAGCCAAGGGCTCGTTGTCTTGCATGAAAGGCGGGAAACAATGACGTGCTTCCCTTGATTAACGCTCATCGATCTCTAACGGAACTAACTCCTTCCACTTAGCCTTGAGGCTCACTATCGAGCCCTACCAGCAGCCACAGAGCAGCTAAAATTTTGAGATAATTAATGCCGTTAAAGTCAAGGGAGACTGTAATGACCATGTAAAAAACGCTAACTCCAAAATACATGCAACGGAAATTAACAACCATTAACTGCTGCATTTCACTTATAGATGAATCATTTATCACGTGTTTTTCCACTAATTTGCCAAAATGATGGTTATTTACTTAAACGTCTAAGTTCGAAACTCTCCTCAGTCTTCCCGGGAAGCCTAAAATTTCATTTTACTATTCACCTTTTACGTGACTATAAAATGCAACCTTAGTAACGCTTTTGCGTTTTAGGTGCATGATATGGCCGTGCGATTTGCAGACTTTGATATCATTGGTTTCATACTAAAGCATTATTTGAGAAAGCCATTCCCGTGAGTGTGGTTTTATATCTTAAAATCATCGTCGAAATCAATTAGCAAAAACCAACTGAACAACGCAAATTTCCTGATCTCCATAAATATAAATTTAAATTTGGTAAACATTTAGTAAACTTTACGGAAATAAAAAGTCTACAGAATGAGTATCGACTTTCCAAACCCTCTCTCTTGAACACATCATCTTTACCGGTAAAACTTTGACACGCTGACTAGATCACACTCCGTTTCGTTCCAATCACAGTAAAGGTCACTGGGTAAGATCAACCGGTGATTTTGTATTTTGCCAACTGCAAACCAAAAGAAGTGGCTTCAAACTGTAGAACCAAGCCTTAAAGCCAAAAACCTCGGCGAAAAGGGTACATTGGCGTTGAGATATGTTAACGTCTCCTGCAATACCTCCTAGGCGCAGATTATTTTCTTTTCGAGTGGCTGACGCCCAGATCACCACTCTGATCTCATCCATCAGCACCTTGCATTTTGCAGAGGCTAGGTTTCTTCCCCGATTATTGGACAAATTTGAGTATAATAATAGTTTTAAAATCTGGTTCCCGATCTGACATTCATAAATATCATGGTTTTCATAAAACACCCTCTCTTGCTAAACTCTTCGAAAATCTTATGGCACAACAAATCACTGATTTGTGTATACGACATCAAATGATCAATGTTTTCCAATGTGGCTTTTTACCGAACCGCTCTTGTGAAACCTGCCACATGTTTTTTTCTAAATCTACTAACCTCTCTTCAAAATGATCAACTATCTGTAGTAGTTATCTATTTTAATCACAGTAAGGCATTCGATAAAGTGCCTCATAAACAACTTCTAGTAAACAAAATTGTTTTAGTGGGGTTGTCATACTCATCTGCTACGCCGATCGTGAGTGGTGTCCTTCAAGGTACTGTATTAGGTCCTTTGTTGTTCTCACTGTATATAAATTATATCTCATCGATAGTTAAACCTTCTCAATCTTTTATTTATGCTGTTGACTTCAAATGCGTTTATTCTTACTCTATCTCTACGACCGAACCATGCCTAGAACAATATCATTCGTACTTAGACGCTCTTTCGGCGTGGAGCTCAACATGGCTTATAGAGTTCTCACCTTCTTAGTGTCGCTTTATGAGTTTTTAGACTGTTAGCTGCCGCAACCTCATTCCGATAGAAAAATCGGCCTAAACTGCTCAGATCTGTGGCTTTTATTTCTTATAGTTTATACCTTCCTGAAATTAAATTAAGACATTATGGTATGTTTGTGCTTCTCATTACTTTATTTTGCTGTCCTTTTTCAATATAATGTACAAATATAGCCATTCAAAAATTGAAAATGTCTAAAGACATTTCACGAAAAAACTCCTGTTTCCGACTCTATTAACTACTTCCTACTCAACAGGATGCCGGCTAACGAAACTTAAACTTCTTAAGGTCCGGAGACTGGAAGCAGGCTTTTGTCGACTTTTCCGACTAAATAATAGCTCAAATATCTCCAAGCTTTCTGTCATTGCCCCGTTAGTCTTCCTTATAACCTAAGAAATTCTGCACTTATTATACCTCGCCCTGCATCCTTTACGTGTAAACGCTCTCTTTTCTTTTCTTGTAGGTATAGCTTTCTTTGAAAAAACTTGCCAATTGAAATTAGGTTGTTAACTTGTCCATCTGCATTCAAGCGAAGACTGCACATTTATCTTAACACTGCTTCTATTAACCTTTTATTTTCCTCATCTTTTTTCAGTAGCTATCACCATTGCTCGGAGAAAGGACCATCGGAAATTTTAGTGACTCTCTTGAAACTATATTTCGCTACCTCGCGTCCCCCATGAACCATGCTGTCTTCTTATATTACCAGTCATCCAAAAAATGAAGTCATTCGGACGTACAAATTAGGTGGTCTACAGTCTAAAATCCTGATATTTCGTTGGATACTTACCATCATCAGAATTCAATTCGGGATCCTAAGATGCTGAGGCCTCAAGTTCATTGACGCATTTCCATAAGATTTTGTTTCATACGCTTAAGTGATCAAAAACGAACAATCTCGACGTTTCATTATCTCATTCGGAAATGTTATTACCGTATTACCCTACTCTATGATGGCTTATGGGATTCTGCCTCCAAATTTAAGGTAGGCGTTTTCTTCACCGTTAATCTTTCTAGTCCACTATTCATCTCAAAACACAGCTAACTGTTGTCCTAGCAGAACATGTTCTGTCTACATTATTAAGTAATTATACATTTTATCTGCACAAATTGTCATAACTTTATTTCGTTACTTCGGTTTGTTTAGACAGTGCCTTGCCAGTGCTATCCAAATAAAAATTCTAAAATAAAGTACCTCGAACGTAATGGCATCATGGAAAAGAGGCAAAGTTTGGAGAATGATGAACAGGCAAAAATATGTTGTTGCTCCATTTATTTACGAAGTCGATAATATATGCAATGGTTACTTTGCACTTTAGAGAGGAAGCACAAATTTAGCGCCTCTCTTGATTTTGTCCAGAGTTTTCTTTTGAGCATTTGTGCAGTGGCCGGGTTTCTGTTTTCTTGAAAGTTGAAGTGTATATGTTTCTGAGAAGTAATGAGGCAATAATTTGTAATGTTTGATATCTCACAGAACGACCGTACTTATATTTTCATACGGACGGCTAAGGCTTAATACATACATATACTATGGATACTGATAACGTTTGAGCACCATACTACAGTTTTGCCTGCTTTGAGGGACTTGATGGCGTTAGTTGTCAGGTAAGAACAAATGAACTTTTCATCGTCTAATTAGGTTTAAAGCTAGATTGCAAATGACTGCTTTTTACGGCATACGCCTGTAAAGAGGTGTATGTGGCGTGTTCTTGAATAATGGAAACATCACAAGGTTGCAAGTATTTGTTATCGATAATAATTTATAACAAAGACCATGGTGGTAAACCCGAGTCGGATTGTCGGAGCTCCATTTGCCTGAATGCCACCACACAACGGCCGATTTGAGGATATTCGTCTAGTAGTCAATAAAGATGGAATGATAAATGCAAACCAATTTATACCGAAATGATTCAAATTGTGCAAAACATTCCAACTATGTTTTGCAATTAAGAATACACTTTTTTGCTAAAAACGCTGGCATCAAATGAAATGGATTCGATAGGTGACTTGTTGTAGACTCCCATAGAAGATCAATCGCGCTGGTTTCAAACTCGGCGTACACTGCAAGCAAGAGTTGCGTTAGGTAGGAGTTCTTCTAGCTATAAAGACCCCCTCTGTGCCAGTGAATATTTCCAAACCCGAAATAGCATGAATAATCGTGCTTCGCTTGCCCAAACAAGCATTTTATGGCATTGACACACAAAAACCATTTACGACTCTCGCGACTCTTTTTTAGCAACATCATCATATCCCTCGTGAGTTTCTAATGACATTTATATTGATTGGATTTTATTTCTTACAAACCGTAGTAATTTCTCCAAAACCGATATATTCATATGTTTAATAAGAATGTTACGAATGCCAAGCAAGAACAACGCACACTTCAGGCGTTTATAATAATCACACACAAGAAACAGTCAATACTCCACAAAACACTTTGCCAACGTTACCACTTTTACTTTCAAAAAACTCTCCCAGATTCAAATGTGGGATGTTTGAGTAAGTAGGTTTCTGTCACTAACGCACAGGATGTGTTTTTGTTTTGCAAAAATTCGATTCCAGTGGCCGCATTTGGAGGATTCCTTTCGAAATTGCAAACAAGACATATCCACCTGCATTTACTTGTCTCTTTCAAATACAAGGAGAAAAAGGGTCTGGAGCTGTTGCCGGAATATCTTTATTCAAAATATCATTGAAATGTATTGAACACAAAAACCGTGTATGTGCCCCCACCATGGAGAAAAAGAGAGTCAAGTTTTACTGAGTGTTAAATAACCAGACATTGCAGTATATTATTGTCCTTCCCAGTCGATAACGTATGCAACGTTGGCATGCTGCGTTTTACAGTAAGCAAAGCTGTAGCGTCCCTCCTGTGGCTTTGCCCAGAGTTGTCTTGTAGACAATTGTCTCGTTGTCGGGGTTCTCAATTCCTACAACGGTGCAACACGAAAACCTTGTAGATGATCAACAAATCAAGATTGTGCATCGGTTCTTCTGACACCGAACGACCTTACTAAGGCTGTCCGGTCAAGGTTACCACACTGTTGATAATGTGCTAACCATCACATTATGATTGCGTTAAAAGTCCTTATTTAGTTTTCGAACAACCTTTTTAAATCTACTATTAATTGAAATCAAATATCTGTAAATTTTGGAGGGTTTTCATCTTGTCAACTTACGACATTGCAGTGGCTCATTGTGGCGGCAAAGATCACGGTCCACTGTGTAGATTGTGGTCTGCGAGATGGAATGTAACGTCGAAATGAAAACGATTGAATTTATAATACATAACAGTACATAAACGTGCAGTGTCATTGGTACTAAAGCCAAATGTTACGACTTATCTGTCCTTGACCACAGCTGCGTCTAGGCCGTTGTGTATTTAACCCAATTGCCCTGATGCGATTTCCTTATATGTGCTTAAAGAACTTCGATATGCTGACTGAAGTTTCTTTTGAATCATTCATTGGTGAACATGAAATGTATTGTAAGTTACCGTGAAGAAAATGGCTACTTACGAACCCATGTCACATGATCTTAACAAAAGACCAGGAATTGTATAGTTCATGTTCTCAGTACTTGCAGGACATGTAGACTACCATTTACAGAAAATGCCAAGTAAAATGGGCTCAAGTTATTTTTCACGGAGTTTATGTTTGAATGGACCACCGTGGTCATGACGAGGCCTTCAAGATGGCAACATTCACACCAGCATAAAAATAGCCACTTTTATTTAAATAAAGAGACATGTATCTCTGTGCGGCAACTCAATAATTTATAGCAAAATGACTTACAGGGTGCGTTTTGCAGGTACTTTTAATTGCACAGGATAACTCAACGCTTTCCTTGCCCATCGCAAGGACATTGATGGGGAGACTTTTCTGTACCTGAATACACGCTTTGGACAAAATGAGTAAATGGTTATTAAATTATGCTAATGTAATTTACGTATAGAAGTAACATACCACCACTGCAATCTGAGTCTTAGTGAGAAGCAGAATGCTCATAAATATACCACAACATTTATTTAAATGATATAAACATTGCAAAAAAATGTCTATAAAACCTGATCAGAGTGTAGGGAAACGTTGGCTTACATGTCTCTTTAGTCACGGACCAAGTATCGGCCTGTGAGAAGAAAATGGTATGGAAGCCATGTCTGCTATCAGATAGCATGGACGATATATCAAATCCAAGCCAGGCATGTTTTTGAGGATCACATACGTTAAGAGTAACCCTTTCTGCCTTGCCAAGTGGTTCTACATTTGAAAAATGGTTTCAATTCAGGTCAAAAAATCAAACGCATATTGAATTTTTTGCATTTTAATAAGAGACTGAATTGTACATATTAAGTTACAAAAGTACCCATTCTTATTCAACTTGGCTAGCGACTACTGGGTAAAAGTTGACAAAGTATGCTCTAAATTAGATGTGATAGCAATTACGCAATGTGTTATGCCTATCGAATAAAATACTTCTCAATCTTTTCAGCCAGTTTTACACCGTTTACAAATAACAGCTAAACAAATGCGTGTAGGCATGTCGCCGTGTCGTCAGCGAGTACGCCAGTTGACAAGACTCATACGCTGTAGTTTATTCATACATTGGTTATGTTAACTCAGTAAATTAACCCCTTCTAACACGCGACCAACTTCACTTCACAATTTTTATATAAAGGATACAACTGTTAAGAAAGCATGCAAGTTTTTAAGCAATTTTTGAATTGCACAGTTTGGTTTTCTCTCACCTCTATTAAGCTTGAGCACTTCATTTTTATTGTGTACATTTATGCAGGTATCATTTTCGCATTGAAAGTCCGTTGCATCTAGTCGTATGTGCTAAAATAAAAACCAAATGAAATCGCACACTATATGGCAAATTAAAAATGAATTTTTGCGAATAATTTTACTCATACGGGAACTGCCAATACCTACAGTAGGTTTAAACATTTGACACATTGCGTAAAACTGCGTAAACTAACTTCCCAACTGGCTCACATCTGGCATTAAATTTTTGTTAAAATGGAAAGTTTTTAAATCGAAAGCAGACGGACCAAATGACACAGGAAATCTATCGGAAACTTATTGGATATATGTTAGAGGCCGTATGATTTTTAACCGAGGCAGTGAGTTAAACCAATATAAACTGACGTATTTTTAGGAATAATCATGCAGCACATAACTAAAGCATTTATACTTTAATTATGCATACCCCAACCCCATTGGTCTATATTTTTCCTTTGCATAAAGGTTTAAGTTTATGTTTAACAAGCTATCTTGTTGCAATTAGCAGTCATTGTCATACCAGTACGTAGTGCTTGATTGGCACCAGAGGCGTAATAAAAGGTGCAAAACTGGGACATACGGAGAAGTTATATGGCACGACGGTAGTTACATCTACACAACCTCTCTCTGCATCATAAATTCGAGTGTCCGTAGGGTCGAGAACGTAGCCATCTCCAAGTACACCCACGACTACTGAAAGGATACAATAGCAGACATCGAAGGAATCCAACGAAATGAAAGGCATAATTAATTTGCAAAAGAAAACGAAATATTATACCTTATATTAAATAACACATATTAACTGAAATCGGATTAAATAGCTGTGTTACTTTATTCATCATTGTAACCTCAAATTAAGTCAATGCACCGATGACGCTGCTCTGCTTTAAACGGGTACAAATCTATAAATCGAAGGTAAACATTAAGACGAAAACTTTTATTTCAGGGTGCAAATGGCTGATAACTACGAAAGATGAAGTGTACATTGTCGGTCCTCATGCTCAAAGATGTGATAACCTAATCATTTTATCAGGGTTTCAACTTGTTTTTTCTTAAAAGTAATGCATTTCAGGCGAAGAATAGAGGACACAAATTATGCGCACTCTATCCTTGTGCAAACCCAGTCTAGTATTACGAAATGGAAACAAGGAATTGTAGCTGCTTTATACCAGCAAGGCTATTAGACTTACGAAGTGTTACCGAGAGGAGAGAAATTATTGCTGCTCGAAGCATCTCTGTTTCTTAATTCCAATCTTTTGCTCGCGTATTTATATATACTGTGTGAATGAGTGAACCACTTGGGTAGGTTGACCACAGTTTGTGGACAGAGGCTCGTGCCAATTTGGCAGACCGTCAGCGAGTGCATTTAGGGTAAACGAATAATTCAATTTTTTATTGTTTTGGAATGTATGGAGAGATAATAGGGATTGAGCAAGTTTAACAACTACGGTCATATTTGCGACATCAAAAAGCTATTACTGTCAGATGGAGGGCGTGAGTGAAGGATTGACACATTGTCAAAATAGCAAACAAGTGCATGGGATATGAATGCCCGCCCAGGTATTAAAAGTAGCCCCATGAGTTTAAGTATACACTTGTCCTAAATTTAAGACTTCTCGTAAAATAAACCTAACTCAAGGCTCATTTCTTCTTTAAAAATAAGTAGGGGAGAGCGATATTTAATGGGAGAGTATGCCATCCTATTCTTCGTCGTATATTTCGACAATTTTGAATGACGTTCTTGACGTTTTCTAAAAGCAGTGCAGCTGACCTGCGCTACGAGCAGCACAGAGGATAACCCGGCCTTTGAAAATGCAGTCCGGTTAAAGCACTCAAGCTCTAACGCTTTATTGAGAAGCAACTGGCCAGTAATCAGAGCAAAGCAATGGACAACATAAACTATCTGTTAAATGGCTGTTGTAGTATTCGCGGTGATTGCCCTTTTGACCTATGGAACGAGAAACGTGCTAGGATCTAGCCACTAGAACATGTATATGATGGAGCAGTGAAAAGCAGTAATTATACATCTAAGCAGTATCGAATTTTCCGGCATACTTTAAATTTTAACTTCATGGCTGATAACACCTTGGCGATCAATCTTCGTGGGGAAGCAGAGAATAACGTGTTGGCATGTCCGGGCGTGAAATAGCAGCCGTTGTTTTCACTGTGGTTGCAAGTAAGTGGACAGTGCTCGGAGACAACCTATTGGACATCTAGACTAACGAGGTGGTTGATTCTGTCTGTATTTGACTACAAAAACACCGAGGAATTCGCGTGCGAGTCGAATGTTGGCCAAGGTGACCACGTCAGTAGTGTCCCAATTACGAATCTGTTCGTTCGAGCTGGACGATATGAATTTTGAGAAAATATTTCCTCAGATTAAAGGCTAACTTTAGGCTTTCCGAGAACAAGTTCTCGAAAGGTTTTAATTTCTTAACTGCCGGTTCGCAAGTATGACGTGAGCATGTATTAAACCAAATGCGCCAATTTGACTTAATAAGACACGCTTGTGTGTGAGCCGTTTGTGTTCAGGTTCAGTATGCCTAAGTAGATTTAGAATAACCCGTTTGTCACTGTAATTCCACAGCCTCGTTAGGCCAGTGAAATGAGTAAAAACTTGTTTTTTTAAAAAAAGTATTTATGCGTGTTCTTAGGCGGGTAAATCTGGCAACTGCACGTAGCACAACCATGCCATAAAAGGACTCATTCGTATATACCACACTTTCTGTCCTCTCTTAACACACATTTTACTCATGCGACAAGTGGTTGCTCCCAGCTGAATCCGATAGCTACAGATAACGACGTTCATTAGAAAATAAGTTGTTCTTTACGTTTTGTTGACTGCTGGCACAGATTCAGGTTCGACGAGTTGCTTCTTTTTGTACTCGTGATGGCGAGGGAGGTGAAAAGGATTCGACAACATTGAACACAAAGTCCCACATAGAAGACGGGCTCATCCATTAAGTTACGGTGGGCAAAATTGTCTACTGAAATGATGCACTCGAATAAAAATAGAAGAACTAGAGCGTCACGTGTGTCAACGTGCTTTTGTTCTGGGTAGCCTGACAGAAGACGAAAGAAACGAATTTAGCAGCTATACGCAAACCACAGAAAGAAAACGTGGAGGCAAAAACATCGTCACTTCTTCAAAGTGTGCAAGAAATAATGCCCTTATCACGTTTTCTAAAAGGTCCCGATCGGTACGTCCACAGTCATTCCTCTATGCCACTCGATAAAACGTAGCTTGAAGCATTTTCCCAAGGTCCAAAATGTTACTTGCCTCATCAAAAGCTTACTCAATTAGAGTTAGAAACGCAATTCGAGAATCTCTGCAAACAAACTAACGACCTAATGCCCGTCTCAGCAGAGAGCGTTCAACACTTTAAATCAAGGCTTGTGAATTCTACAAGAGACTGTAAGTTAGGGGAGTGCTAACAAAAGCCCACGTAGAGTTATTAAAACAGCTTCAAGCGAACCAAGAAATCCTGGAAACAAGACTGGGAAAAGGAACAGACATCGTTATAATGAACGATCGTACCATGTTAGGAAGATGCACTCCATACTATTCAACCAAAATAAATTTATGAAAGTACATATAGAAAAGTATTGCTCCGATGAAGTAGATGCACACTTGACTGACTGCTTAAAAAACTTCATGCAGGTAGTTTTCTAAGCGAACGTAACCTCGATGGCCTCAAACCATTAGGAACACAGATACCTCAACTGTATGGTCTACCGAAGATCCAAAAGGAAGGCTCACCACTTTGTCCGATTTTAGACATGTAAAACCTCCTTATCATGCAATAGCAAAGTGGTAAGCAGATAAACTAAAGCCTGTTTAACGTCAGCTAACACCACGTAGCTACCGATATACTTACGAATTAATTGAAGACGTCAAAGACCTAAACTTAAATGGCATGAGGATGCTAAGTTTGGATGTCTCATCACTGTTTACAAATGTCCCTGTCGCTGAGACAGTCGATTACCTCTGTGAATTCCTATCGGCCAGTGAGCAAGAAACAGGAATACCGACTGCAAACATTATTACTAATATGCACGTTAAATGTGCAGTTCCTTTTTGGTACCCAGCTATACAGACAAATAGGTGGCGTTGCTATGTGCTCGCCCCTAGGACCTCTCCTAGCCGATGTGATTATGGGCAAGCTGGAGCAATTTTAAAAAAGAGAAAAGATCAGTAAGCTAAGACAACGACATCTTTGCAATAGTCACAGAAGAAATAAATTTAGACGAGCTCTTTAACACTGTACACCAAGCACATCCATCGATTAAATTTACGTTGGTGATGGAAAGGTCAGGTTCTTTCCCTTTCTAAGGCGTCCTCCTAAACATAAGACCTGACGGCAGCATCCGAAGTAGCGTTTATCGAAAGAAAAACCTCTTCAGCTTGGCAGTTTCGTACATCGCATACAGAAACCAATCTAATCCGTTGCTTAGCACATACTGAGATCATAGGTATTAACTTATAGCCCTGATACGTGGTTCACCTGTATTCTGACGCTTACTAAGACATCTACGAGAAGTCTGGTACATCAGCGAGTGCCGCAGACGTACCTGCGTGCTTTTCTGTTAGATACTGCAGTTTACAAATTACAGCTATTTAAATTCCCTCATAAATTAATCGCTACTTGAACTAAATCAGTCTTTTTGAATGCTTATTGGCGTAGACTGATGGATGCTATGAATATTTGGGCCGACATCTATCATCCACAGTGTTATAACTGCGCAGTATTCATTAAAAGGTTAGCAGGCATACAGTATTAGTATTTAACAAATTAACTGCTACTTAATTTCCTCAGAGTTTTATCGCTTACTGGGAGTAAATCAGTCTTTGTGAAGAATATTAGGTTTAAAGATGTTTCCGGTGCCTGAATCCCATAACAGGGGTGTAGGGTTTTGATCCATGCATTAAACAAGGACATTTAGGCCCACGATAATTGGTTAATCAAAGTCTGCTATACTGCAGTGATCAGAATGACGTTCAATGTAGTGTTTGTACCTGCTAAAATGCCGGTACAAAAGCCAGCATTCTGCTCTAACTGAAATATTTTCGATCTGCAAAATAATCAATTTAACAAACCTACTTAAGCATTTCATTAGGATCGAAATCACATTTGAGAATTTCAGTCTACATTTCTTGAGACAGGGATGCTACTGCAAATCCTTTAATATCAAAGGATTGGGAAATATCAATGGAATGTCCCATAGTGTTTCTAAAAAATAATTATAAGAAAATAACATTGTAGCAGATGAAACGAGGGTATACGTAGATGCTGTTTTGTTTTGATGTTGACACTATTGGCCTTGGGAGGTCCATACATAGGGGAATACTACAATCCTATGACATATATTGTCCCGATATCTGCCTTGCTTGATATCTTGGATATATGTCTAGAAACGAGGGAGAGCACGTTAAACAGCTTAAGTGCACCCTTAATGGGTCATGCATTTCTGGCCCCCTGGCTGAAAGCAGCATGCAAACATAAAAGGCTACTGCGATGCCACTTGTTAACACCTAACTATAAGTATGCTCGTTTGAGGACAGGTTTATCTTTGCTAAAATAGATCATCTCGAATGAGTGCGAAGTGTTATTAACTCCAAGATACCAGGAATCATCTTTACGCTCGAAAATTAAATGGGCATCAATTCTTTTTTTCTTCAGATCGTGGTACAGCGAAAGTAGGACGCGACATATCTTGCATCAGTCTTCCGCAATAAGCAGATACACAAGTTATTTGACATTACGAGATCAACAATTATATCAATCGCAAGCCACGTGCATTCAATCCCATCCTTAGTTGAGCGAACAAATAACTGTTCAGACAGAGAACTGTGCCAAAGTGAACTTAGAATTTTTGTTCAGTGTTTTTCAACCAATGGGTACCTTAGAGATTTTGTGCATTAATGCATGAGACAACAGGTGTCAAAATAAACATACAGGGAACTAGATTGTTCCGGAATATTGAAATGGATTCCGTATAAAAACATTGTAAACAACCACAGGCTACACTAAATTCGAAGGTGATATCAGCTCACAATGACGGGCATTGGCACAGAGTACTTAGCAATATTGAATTTAACGGCATAGTTTAAATTTTTAATTCATGGCTGATGACGCCCCAGAGATAAATCTTCCTAGAGAAGCAGAGAAGGACGTGTTGGCATGTCCGGGCGCAAAAAGGCTGCCCTTGTTCTCACTGTGGTTGTAAGTCAGTGCACCGTCCTAGGAGAAGGATTCCTTGTAATAGAGTTCATGTCCTAAAAACAGAAGACTTACATTATTTAATCTATCTCATGCGCAAGCAGTCATTTGATTTAAATTGGTCACATGGGTACAAGACATGCAACTCACAAAAAAGAACGAACGTTGGCTATCCACCAAGGTAAACTCTTATATCATGTTTTTGCCAACGCCCTGGATTGTGAACACCGTCGTAATTGGGACGCTACTGACGTGGTCACTTTGACCAACATTCAACACGCACGCGAATTCCTCGGAGTTTGGTAGACAAATACGGACAGAATCAACCGCCCCGTTAGTTTTACTGTCCAATAGGAGGTCTCCGAGCACGGTCCACTGACTTGCTACTACAGTGAAAACAACGGCTGCTATTTCACGCCCGGGCATACCAACAAGTTTTTCTCTGCTTCTCTACGAAGATTGATCTCCATAGTGTCATCAGCCATGAAGTTAACAATTAAAGTGTTCCGGAAAATTCGATATTGCTTAGTACTCTGTGCCAATGCCCGTCATTGTGAGCTGATATCACCTTCAAATTAAGTGTAGCCTGTGCTTGTTTACAATGTTTTTATACGGAATCCATTTCAATATTCGGGAACAGTCTAGTTCTTTGTACGTTTTTTTAGCACCTTATGTCTCATGCACTAATGCACAAAATCTCTAGGATACCCATTGGTTGAAAAACACTTTAAACATAAAACTAAGTTCACTTTGGCACAGTTCTCTGTCCGAACAGTTATTTGTTTGCTCAACTGAGAATGGTGTTGAATGAACGTGGCCTGCGAGTGGTATGATGGTTGCTGTTGTTATGTAAAATAACTTGCCCATTGGCCTATTACGGTAGACTAATGCAAGAGATGTCGCGTCAGACTTTCGCTGTACAACGATCTCAAGAAAAGGGACTTGATGCCCATTTAATTTTCGAGCGTAAAGATGATTCCTGGTATCTTGGAGTTAATAACATTTCGCACTCATTCGAGATGATCTATTTTAGCGAAGACAAACCTGTCCTCAAACTAGCGTACTCATAGTTTGGGGTTAACTAGTGGCATCGCAGTAGCCTTTTATGTTTGCATGCTGCTTTCAGCCAGGGGGCCAGAAATGCATGACCCATTAAGGGTGCACTTAAGCTGTTTAACGTACTCTCCCTCGTTTCTAGACATAGATCCAAGATATCAAGCAAGGCAGATATCGGGACAATATATGTCATAGGATTGTAGTATTCCCCTGTGTATGGACTTCCCAAGGCCAATTGTGTCAACATCAAAACAGAACAGCATTTACGTATACCCTCGTTTCATCTGCTACAATGTTATTTTCTTATAATTATTTCAGAAACACTATGGGACATTCCATTGATATTTCCCAATCCTTTGATATTAAAGGATTTGCAGTAGCATCCCTGTCTCAAGAAATGTAGACTGAAATTCTCAAATGTGATTTCGATCCTAATGAAATGCTTAAGTAGGTTTGTTAAATTGATTATTTTGCAGATCGAAAATATTTCAGTTAGAGCAGAATGCTGGCTTTTGTACCGGCATTTTAGCAGGTACAAACACTACATTGAACGTCATTCTGATCACTGCAGTATATCAGTCTTTGATTAACCAATTATCGTAGGCCTAATGTCCTTGTTTAATGCATGGATCAAAACCCTACACCCCTGTTATGGGATTCAGGCACTGGAACGATCTTTAAACCTAATAGTCTTCACAAAGACTGATTAACTCCCAGTAAGCGATAAAACTCTGAGGAAATTAAGTAGCAGTAATTTGTTAAATACTAATACTGTATGCCTGCTAACCTTTTAATGCATATTGCGCAGTTATAACACTGTGGATGATAGATGTCGGCCCAAATATTCATAGCATCCATCAGTCTACGCCAATAAGCATTCAAAAAGACTGATTTAGTTCAAGTAGCGATTAATTTATGAGGGAATTAAATAGCTGTAATTTGTAAACTGCAGTATCTAACAGAAAGCACGCAGGTATGTCTGCGGCACTCGCTGATGTACCAGACTCCTCGTATATGTCTTAGTAAGCGTCAGAATACAGGTGAACCACGTATCTGGGCTATAAATTGGTACATGTGATCTAAGTATGCGCTAAGCAACGGAGTAGATTGTGTTTCTGTCTGAGATGTACGAAACTGCCAAACTGACGAGGTTTTTCTTTCGATAAACGCTACTTCGGATGCTACCGTCAGGTCTTATGTTTAGGAGGACGTCTTAGAAAGGGAGAGAACCTGACCTTTCCATCTTCAACGTAAATTTGATCGATGATAAGCCCACGTTTGCGATTATTTAATGAGAAAATTAAAAAGCAGTAATTATACATCTTAGCAGTATCGAATTTTCCGGCATACTTTTAATTTTAACTTCATGGCTGATAACACCTTGGCGATCAATCTTCGTGGGGAAGGAGAGAATAACGTGTTGGCATGTCCGGGCGTGAAATAGCAGCCGTTGTTTTCACTGTGGTTGCAAGTTAGTGCACAGTGCTCGAAGACAACCTATTGGACATCTAGACTAACGAGGTGGTTGATTCTGTCTGTATTTGACTACAAAAACACCGAGGAATTCGCGTGCGTGTCGAATGTTGGCCAAGGTGACCACGTCAGTAGTGTCCCAATTACGACTCTGTTCGTTCGAGCTGGACGATATGAATTTTGAGAAAATATTTCCTCAGATTAAAGGCTAACTTTGTGCTTTCCGAGAACAAGTTCTCGAAAGGTTTTAATTTCTTAACTGCCGGTTTGCAAGTATGACGTGAGCATGTATAAAACCAACTGCACCCATTTGATTTGATAAGACACGCTTGTGTGTGAGCCGTTTGATTTCAGGGTCAGTATGCCTAAGCAGATTTTGAAAAACTCGTTTGTCACTTTAATCCCACAGCCTCGTTAGGCCAGTGGAATGAGTAAAAACTTGTTTTTTTAAAAAAGGGTTTATGCGTGTTCTTAGGCGGGTAAATCTGGCATCTGCACGTAGCACAACCATGCCATAAACGGACTCATTCGTATATACCACACTTTCTGTCCTCTCTTAACACACATTTTACTCATGCGACCAGTGGTTGCTCCCAGCTGAATCCGATAGCTACAGATAACGACGTTCATTAGAAAAATAAGTTGTTCTTTACGTTTTGTTGACTGCTGGCACAGATTCAGGTTCGACGAGTTGCTTATTTTTGTACTCGTGATGGCGAGGGAGGTGAAAAGGATTCGACAACATTGCACACAAAGTCCCACATAGAAGACGGGCTCATCCATTTTAGTTACGGTGGGCAAAATTGTCTACTGAAATGATGCACTCGAATAAAAATAGAAGAACTAGAGCGTCACGTGTGTCAACGTGCTTTTGTTCTGGGTAGCCTGACAGAAGACGAAAGAAACGAATTTAGCAGCTATACGCAAACCACAGAAAGAAAACGTGGAGGCAAAAACATCGTCACTTTTTCAAAGTGTGCAAGAAATAATGCCCTTATCACGTTTTCTAAAAGGTCCCGATCGGTACGTCCACAGTCATTCCTCTATGCCACTCGATAAAACGTAGCTTGAAGCATTTTCCCAAGGTCCAAAATGTTACTTGCCTCATCAAAAGCTTACTCAATTAGAGTTAGAAACGCGACAGGGACATTTGTAAACAGTGATGAGACATCCAAACTTAGCATCCTCATGCCATTTAAGTTTAGGTCTTTGACGTCTTCAATTAATTCGTAAGTATATCGGTAGCTACGTGGTGTAAGCTGACGTTGAACAGCCTTTAGTTTATCATACAGCCATTTAACAGATAGTTTATGTTGCCCGTTGCTTTGCTCTGATTACTGGCCAGTTGCTACTCAATAAAGCCTTTGATATTGAGTGCCGCCACTGGACTGCAATTTCAAAGGCCACGCTATTCTCTGTGCTGCTCGTAGCGCAGGTCAGCTGCACTGCTTTTAGAAAACGTCAAGAACGTCATTCAAAATTGTCGAAATATACGACGAAGAATAGGATGGCATACTCTTTCATTAAATATCGCTCTCCCCTACTTATTTTTAAAGAAGGAATGGGCCTCGGTTAAGGTTTATTTTACGAGAAGTCTTAAATTTAGGACAAGTGTATACTTAAACTCATGGGGCTACTTTTAATACCTGGGCGGGCATTCATATCCCATGCACTTGTTTGCTATTTTGACAATGTGTCAATCCTTCACTCACGCCCTCCGTCTGACAGTAATAGCTTTTTGATGTCGCAAATATGACCGTAGTTGTTAAACTTGCTCAATCCCTATTATCTCTCCATACATTCCAAAACAATAAAAAATTGAATTATTCGTTTACCCTAAATGCACTCGCTGACGGTCTGCCAAATTGGCACGAGCCTCTGTCCACAAACTGTGGTCAACCTACCCAAGTGGTTCACTCATTCACACAGTATATATAAATACGCGAGCAAAAGATTGGAATTAAGAAACAGAGATGCTTCGAGCAGCAATAATTTCTCTCCTCTCGGTAACACTTCGTAAGTCTAATAGCCTTGCTGGTATAAAGCAGCTACAATTCCTTGTTTCCATTTCGTAATACTAGACTGGGTTTGCACAAGGATAGAGTGCGCATAATTTGTGTCCTCTATTCTTCGCCTGAAATGCATTACTTTTAAGAAAAAAACAAGTTGAAACCCTGATAAAATGATTAGGTTATCACATCTATGAGCATTAGGACCGACAATGTACACTTCATCTTTCATAGTTATCAGCCATTTGCACCATGAAATAAAAGTTTTCGTCTTAATGTTTACCTTCGATTTTTAGATTTGTACCCGTTTAAAGCAGAGCAGCGTCATCGGTGCATTGACTTAATTTGAGGTTACAATGATGAATAAAGTAACACAGCTATTTAATCCGATTTCAGTTAATATGTGTTATTTAATATAAGGTATAATATTTCGTTTTCTTTTGCAAATTAATTATGCCTTTCATTTCGTTGGATTCCTTCGATGTCTGCTATTGTATCCTTTCAGTAGTCGTGGGTGTACTTGGAGATGGCTACGTTCTCGACCCTACGGACACTCGAATTTATGATGCAGAGAGAGGTTGTGTAGATGTAACTACCGTCGTGCCATATAACTTCTCCGTATGTCCCAGTTTTGCACCTTTTATTACGCCTCTGGTGCCAATCAAGCACTACGTACTGGTATGACAATGACTGCTAATTGCAACAAGATAGCTTGTTAAACATAAACTTAAACCTTTATGCAAAGGAAAAATATAGACCAATGGGGTTGGGGTATGCATAATTAAAGTATAAATGCTTTAGTTATGTGCTGCATGATTATTCCTAAAATACGTCAGTTTATATTGGTTTAACTCACTGCCTCGGTTAAAATCATACGGCCTCTAACATATATTCAATAAGTTTCCGATAGATTTCCTGTGTCATTTGTCCGTCTGCTTTCGATTTAAAACTTTCCATTTTAACAAAATTTAATGCCAGATGTGAGCCAGTCGGGAAGTTAGTTTACGCAGTTTTACGCAATGTGTCAAATGTTTAAACCTACTGTAGGTATTGGCAGTTCCCGTATGAGTAAAATTATTCGCAAAATTCATTTTAATTTGCCATATAGTGTGCGATTTCATTTGGTTTTTATTTTAGCACATACGACTAGATGCAACGGACTTTCAATGCGAAAATGATACCTGCATAAATGTACACAATAAAAATGAAGTGCTCAAGCTTAATAGAGGTGAGAGAAAACCAAACTGTGCAATTCAAAATTGCTTAAAACTTGCATGCTTTCTTAACAGTTGTATCCTTTATATAAAAATTGTGAAGTGAAGTTGGTCGCGTGTTAGAAGGGGTTAATTTACTGAGTTAACATAACCAATGTATGAATAAACTACAGCGTATGAGTCTTGTCAACTGGCGTACTCGCTGACGACACGGCGACATGCCTACACGCATTTGTTTAGCTGTTAGTTGTAAACGGTGTAAAACTGGCTGAAAAGATTGAGAAGTATTTTATTCGATAGGCATAACACATTGCGTAATTGCTATCACATCTAATTTAGAGCATACTTTGTCAACTTTTACCCAGTAGTCGCTAGCCAAGTTGAATAAGAATGGGTACTTTTGTAACTTAATATGTACAATTCAGTCTCTTATTAAAATGCAAAAAATTCAATATGCGTTTGATTTTTTGACCTGAATTGAAACCATTTTTCAAATGTAGAACCACTTGGCAAGGCAGAAAGGGTTACTCTTAACGTATGTGATCTTCAAAAACATGCCTGGCTTGGATTTGATATATCGTCCATGCTATCTGATAGCAGACATGGCTTCCATACCATTTTCTTCTCACAGGCCGATACTTGGTCCGTGACTAAAGAGACATGTAAGCCAACGTTTCCCTACACTCTGATCAGGTTTTATAGACATTTTTTTTGCAATGTTTATATCATTTTTAAATAAATGTTGTGGTATATTAATGAGCATTCTGCTTCTCACTAAGGCTCAGATTGCAGTGGTGGTTAGTTACTTCTATACGTAAATTACATTAGCATAATTTAATAACCATTTACTCATTTTGTCCAAAGCGTGTATTCAGGTACAGAAAAGTCTCCCCATCAATGTCCTTGCGATGGGCAAGGAAAGCGTTGAGTTATCCTGTGCAATTAAAAGTACCTGCAAAACGCACCCTGTAAGTCATTTTGCTATAAATTATTGAGTTGCCTCACAGAGATACATGTGTCTTTATTTAAATAAAAGAGGCTATTTTTATGCTGGTGTGAATGTTGCCATCTTGAAGGCCTCGTCATGACCACGGTGGTCCATTCAAACATAAACTCCGTGAAAAATAACTTGAGCCCATTTAACTTGGCATTTTCTGTAAATGGTAGTCTACATGTCCTGCAAGTACTGAGAACATGAACTATACAATTCCTGGTCTTTTGTTAAGATCATGTGACATGGGTTCGTAAGTAGCCATTTTCTTCACGGTAACTTACAATACATTTCATGTTCACTAATGAATGATTCAAAAGAAACTTCAGTCAGCATATCGAAGTTCTTTAAGCACATATAAGGAAATCGCATCAGGGCAATTGGGTTAAATACACAACGGCCTAGACGCAGCTGTGGTCAAGGACAGATAAGTCGTAACATTTGGCTTTAGTACCAATGACACTGCACGTTTATGTACTGTTATGTATTATGGATTCAATCGTTTTCATTTCGACGTTACATTCCATCTCGCAGACCACAATCTACACAGTGGACCGTGATCTTTGCCGCCACAATGAGCCACTGCAATGTCGTAAGTTGACAAGATGAAAACCCTCCAAAATTTACAGATATTTGATTTCAATTAATAGTAGCTTTAAAATAAGGACTTTTAACGCAATCATAATGTGATGGTTAGCACATTATCAACAGTGTGGTAACCTTGACCGGACAGCCTTAGTAAGGTCGTTCGGTGTCAGAAGAACCGATGCACAATCTTGATTTGTTGATCATCTACAAGGTTTTCGTGTTGCACCGTTGTAGGAATTGAGAACCCCGACAACGAGACAATTGTCTACAAGACAACTCTGGGCAAGCCACAGGAGGGACGCTACAGCTTTGCTTACTGTAAAACGGAGCATGCCAACGTTGCATACGTTATCGACTGGGAAGGACAATAATATACTGCAATGTCTGGTTATTTAACACTCAGTAAAACTTGACTCTTTTTCTCCATGGTGGGGGCACATACACGGTTTTTGTGTTCAATACATTTCAATGATATTTTGGAATAAAGATATTCTGGCAACAGCTCAAGACCCTTTTCTCCTTGTATTTGAAAGAGACAAGTAAATGCAGGTGGATATGTCTTGTTTGCAATTTCGAAAGGAATCCTCCAAATGCGGCCACTGGAATCGAATTTTGCAAACAAAACACATCCTGTGCGTTAGTGACAGAAACCTTCTTACTCAAACATCCCACATTTGAATCTGGGAGAGTTTTGAAAGTAAAGTGGTAACGTTGGCAAAGTGTTTTGTGGAGTATTGACTGTTTCTTGTGTGTGATTATTATAAACGTTAGAAGTGTGCGTTGTTCTTGCTTGGCATTCGTAACATTCTTATTAAACATATGAATATATCGGTTTTGGAGAAATTACTACGGTTTGTAAGAAATAAAATCCAATCAATATAAATGTCATTAGAAACTCACGAGGGATATGATGATGTTGCTAAAAAAGAGTCGCGAGAGTCGTAAATGGTTTTTGTGTGTCAATGCCATAAAATGCTTGTTTGGGCAAGCGAAGCACGATTATTCATGCTATTTCGGGTTGTGAAATATTCACTGGCACAGAGGGGGTCTTTATAGCTAGAAGAACTCCTACCTAACGCAACTCTTGCTTGCAGTGTACGCCGAGTTTGAAACCAGCGCGATTGATCTTCTATGGGAGTCTACAACAAGTCACCTATCGAATCCATTTCATTTGATGCCAGCGTTTTTAGCAAAAAAAGTGTATTCTTAATTGCAAAACATAGTTGGAATGTTTTGCACAATTTGAATCATTTCGGTATAAATTGGTTTGCATTTATCATTCCATCTTTATTGACTAACTAGACGAATATCCTCAAATCGGCCGTTGTGTGGTGGCATTCAGGCAAATGGAGCTCCGACAATCCGACTCGGGTTTACCACCATGGTCTTTGTTATAAATTATTATCGATAACAAATACTTGCAACCTTGTGATGTTTCCATTATTCAAGAACACGCCACATACACCTCTTTACAGGCGTATGCCGTAAAAGCAGTCATTTGCAATCTAGCTTTAAACCTTAATTAGACGAGGAAAGTTCATTTGTTCTTACCTGACAACTAACGCCATCAAGTCCTCAAAGCAGGCAAAACTGTAGTATGGTGCTCAAACGTTATCAGTATCCATAGTATATGTATGTATTAAGCCTTAGCCGTCCGTATGAAAATATTAGTACGGTCGTTCTGTGAGATATCAAACATTACAAAATATTGCCTCATTACTTCTCAGAAACATATACACTTCAACTTTCAAGAAAACAGAAACCCGGCCACTGCACAAATGCTCAAAAGAAAACTCTGGGCCAACCCAAGAAAGGCGCTAAATTTGTGCTTCCTCTCTAAAGTGCAAAGTAACCATTGCATATATTATCGACTTCGTAAATAAATGGAGCAACAACATATTTTTGCCTGTTCATCATTCTCCAAACTTTGCCTCTTTTCCATGATGCCATTACGTTCGAGGTACTTTATTTTAGAATTTTTATTTGTGATAGCACTGGCAAGGCACTGTCTAAACAAACCGAAGTAACGAAATAAATTTATGACAATTTGTGCAGATAAAATGTATAATTACTTAATAATGTAGACAGAACATGTTCTGCTAGGACAACAGTTAGCTGTGTTTTGAGATGAATAGTGGACTAGAAAGATTAACGGTGAAGAAAACGCCTACCTTAAAATTGGAGGCAGAATCCCATAAGCCATCATAGAGTAGGGTAATACGGTAATAACATTTCCGAATGAGATAATGAAACGTCGAGATTGTTCGTTTTTGATCACTTAAGCGTATGAAACAAAATCTTATGGAAATGCGTCAATGAACTTGAGGCCTCAGCATCTTAGGATCCAGAATTGAATTCTGATGATGGTAAGTATCCAACGAAATATCAGGATTTTAGACTGTAGACCACCTAATTTGTACGTCCGAATGACTTCATTTTTTGGATGACTGGTAATATAAGAAGACAGCATGGTTCATGGGGGACGCGAGGTAGCGAAATATAGTTTCAAGAGAGTCACTAAAATTTCCGATGGTCCTTTCTCCGAGCAATGCTGATAGCTACTGAAAAAAGATGAGGAAAATAAAAGGTTAATAGAAGCAGTGTTAAGATAAATGTGCAGTCTTCGCTTGAATGCAGATGGACAAGTTAACAACCTAATTTCAATTGGCAAGTTATTTAAAAGAAAGCTATACCTACAAGAAAAGAAAAGAGAGCGTTTACACGTGAAAGATGCAGGGCGAGGTATAATAAGTGCAGACTTTCTTAGGTTATAAGGAAAGACTAACGGGGCAATGACAGAAAGCTTGGAGATATTTGAGCTATTATTTAGTCGGAAAAGTCGACAAAAGCCTGCTTCCAGTCTCCGGACCTTAAGAAGTTTAAGTTTCGTTAGCCGGCATCCTTTTGAGTAGGAAGTAGTTAATAGAGTCGGAAACAGGAGTTTTTTCGTGAAATGTCTTTAGACATTTTCAATTTTTGGATGGCTAGATTTGTACATTTTACCGAAAAAGGACAGCAAAATAAAGTAATGAGAAGCACAAACATACCATAATGTCTTAATTTAATTTCAGGAAGGTATAAACTATAAGAAATAAAGCCACAGATCTGAGCAGTTTAGGCCGATTTTCTATCGGAATGAGGTTGCGGCAGCTAACAGTCTAAAAACTCATAAAGCGACACTAAGAAGGTGAGAACTCTATAAGCCATGTTGAGCTCCACGCCGAAAGAGCGTCTAAGTACGAATGATATTGTTCTAGGCATAGTTCGGTCGTAGAGATAGAGTAAGAATAAACGCATTTGAAGTCAACAGCATAAATAAAAGATTGAGAAGGTTTAACTATCGATGAGATATCATTTATATACAGTGAGAACAACAAAGGACCTAATACAGTACCTTGAAGGACACCACTCACGATTGGCGTAGCAGATGAGTATGACAACCCCACTAAAACATTTTGTTTTCGATCATATACTAGAAGTTGTTTATGAGGCACTTTATCGAATGCCTTACTGTGATTAAAATAGATAACTACTACAGATAGTTGATCATTTTGAAGAGAGGTTAGTAGATTTAGAAAAAACATGTGGCAGGTTTCACAAGAGCGGTTCGGTAAAAAGCCACATTGGAAAACATTGATCATTTGATGTCGTATACACAAATCAGTGATTTTTTGTGACATAAGATTTTCGAAGAGTTTAGCAAGAGAGGGTGTTTTATGAAAACCATGATATTTATGAATGTCAGATCGGGAACCAGATTTTAAAACTACTATTATACTCAAATTTGTCCAATAATTGGGGAAGAAACCTAGCCTCTGCAAAATGCAAGGTGCTGATGGATGAGATCAGAGTGGTGATCTGGGCGTCAGCCACTCGAAAAGAAAATAATCTGCGCCTAGGAGGTATTGCAGGAGACGTCAACATATCTCAACGCCAATGTACCATTTCGCAGAGGTTTTTGGCTTTAAGGCTTGGTTCTACAGCTTGAAGCCACTTCTTTTGGTTTGCAGTTGGCAAAATCCAAAATCACCAGTTGATCTTACCTAGTGACCTTGTCTGTGATTGGAACGAAACGGAGTGTGATCTAGTCAGAGTGTCAAAGTTTTACCGGTAAAGATGATGTGTTCAAGAGAGAGGGTTGGGAGGTCGATACTCATTCTTTAGACTTTTTTATTTCCGTAAAGTTTACCAAATGTTTACCAAATTTAAATTTATATTTATGGAGATCAGGAAATTTGCGTTGTTCAGTTGGTTTTTGCTAATTGATTTTGACGATGATTTTAAGATATAAAACCACACTCACGGGAATGGCTTTCTCAAATAATGCTTTAGTATGAAACCAATGATATCAAAGTCTGCAAATCGCACGGCCATATCATGCACCTAAAACGCAAAAGCGTTACTAAGGTTGCATTTTATAGTCACGTAAAAGGTGAATAGTAAAATGAAATTTTAGGCTTCCGGGAAGACTGAGGAGAGTTTCGAACTTAGACGTTTAAGTAAATAACCATCATTTTGGCAAATTAGTGGAAAAACACGTGATAAATGATTCATCTATAAGTGAAATGCAGCAGTTAATGGTTGTTAATTTCCGTTGCATGTATTTTGGAGTTGGCGTTTTTTACATGGTCATTACAGTCTCCCTTGACTTTAACGGCATTAATTATCTAAAAATTTTAGCTGCTCTGTGGCTGCTGGTAGGGCTCGATAGTGAGCCTCAAGGCTAAGTGGAAGGAGTTAGTTCCGTTAGAGATCGATGAGCGTTAATCAAGGGAAGCACGTCATTGTTTCCCGCCTTTCATGCAAGACAACGAGCCCTTGGCTCAATGTTTAGAGCCTTGGATTTCTGATCAACGGGTCACGGGTTTGTTTCTCAAATGTTGCACTACATGGGGTTGAATAGGACTGACTGACGACGGCCAATAAGATAGAAATGGCCATTCCAGTCTCCTCAGACTTAACCAGAAATATTCGTCTGCCTTTTCTGCTACTAACCGCTGTATAGCTGTTGGCAGGGCTCATGGTTGAGCCCCGAGGCAGAACGGGACGAGTGTGTTCCGTTGGCGATCGGTAAGCCTTCATCAAGGAATGCAAGGAGTCTATTCTGTTTCAAAGCATCTATCATGGGATGAGTACAACGCGTCATTATATTACTATTATTAAATAAGATCATAACCGCAAACACAAACATCTGTGTAAATTAATTATTCCTTAAATACACTACTGCAGCTACAAACAGCCAATCACTGACCTCATGTTGATGCTACGAAATATGTACGTCATTTATATCTGTATAGGCAAATAAGCGCTTAGGCTATTATTATAATTCCAGCCTTATTGCACTTTCTTAAGGCTCGATTTTCAAGTTCAGGACATTCAGTTCTAGTACGCATCTTGAACCTTAATTGAATCTTCTTTTAAAGACAAAAACTGTTGAGGGAAATTTTTGGATTATTAGGGCAAGAGAGGGAGCCTGGGTTTAAAGTAGCTTTCTTTCATACAAAACACCTTAACATATAAAAAACTTTTCCACTAATGGAACAAAAAAAACAACTGATAAGCATAATATTTAATGATATATTAGCTGAAATGTTTAAAGTTAAAGCTGCATTATTGATCATCAAGGAAACGAATTAAAAGACAAACTTACAAAATGTCACCACACATTTTTAAAGTAATTGAATCACAACTGTTAACTAATTGCCGAAATATATAAAAGCAAAACCATATTGTTAGAAAGCGTTACATTAACGTCATATATTATCTGCATTTTTAGAGGATAAGGTATACATCAAGGTTTCAGTCAAATAAAAGTCATTTGCAATTTTAAACAGTTTTTTTTAAATTCACTTGTCATTTGTAACTTAATCTGCTTTTTCACACAGGGATATAGTTGCCAAAATATAAGCTGTATACATTCTACTTAAAAAGAATTATCTGTGTCTCATAAGCCATTTTGTTGCATATAAACCACATTCGGTACTGCTTAAAGGGCCTTGAAACCCGACAACGGTGATGCTACTATCATAACAATTTTACGAAGGAAACGCTTCTGACGAAGTTAGTATTTCCAGGACGTTGATATAAATTACAGAGATTTGGCCTTCATAACGCACAATTATAAGTTACTATAGGATGCAAACGCTGTTTGGTGCAAATTATTTAAGTAAAAATATGAAACACATTAACAGAGCGATAGTCTGGTGAATCAGTGTTATAAAAAGAAATAGGTTCATAGTTCATACAGCTTTAAAGTATTTATTCTAATAATCGGCTTTGATGTTGCATTTTGATAAAAAAATAGAAAACATCTGCTTTTTCTTCTAAAATGAGCACCCTTATAACTATTCTCGAATTTAGAAGGACTAAAGAAAAGTGAACATTCAATTTCACCCACTGACCATTAGCTGAATTCCAATTGGAAGACATGTTACTTCAGGCGAACAATTAAACCGTTTTGTGGGATCAGATGAAAAAAACGACAAAAGAAGGTGGACAGATATAGCAACCCGAACACGTGATCGGGAATTCATGCTCAAGCATAAGATTACTGATGTTGTTTGTAATGTTGGTTAGATGTTGGTTGTGAGCATTCTGAATTTTTTAACTACAAAATTTTGATATGTTTCCTGAAAATATAAATGTCCTCTGTTGTTTTCACCTCAGACTCTCCGACTTGATGCGACAAACTACGAATACACCGAAACTGAGAGGGACAACGTCAATAATGGTCCCGGGCCGCTCACGCTTAAGATAACAAAAGGTAAATTCCATGCGCAGTGAGCAAAAAGTAGCAGCCATAGAAATCTTGACGAATTCAGTGTGTTTCCTTGCTTTGTTTTTAGGTACGACGTGACCTCTGACAGTCCCATTCACGTGGGATCCGAATCACCTGCTCTCTGTTGTTTGGAATACTGGTGTGTAGGTGTGCCGGATAAGGTTGTGCATGTGGCACGCGCAGGCAAAGTCACTAGCCAGGCCAGCCACGGCACCCAATTCCAGCCCCGCACAAATGACTGGTTCAACCAGTAACCGGGGCCTGGAAATACGAAAAGAAGGTGAGGTAGAAGACTCTACGCTATGTATCAATTTTACTAATATGACTCGTTTGAGGGTGTCATGGTGAACTTGGAAAGTTGTCAACTGACGGGATAACTCGGACCACTCAGTAAGCCCATTATGAGTTTGTGTGGCGTGGTGGACGGGTGGAATGAGAGTCAGGCCGCAGTGGCTCCTTCTTAAAAAAGGGGTTTCTGTGAATCCCTCACTCTATGGCCTCGGAGCCAGGTTAAGCGGCCCGTTTAGGGGATGCTCCGGCCGCGCCATCAACCTTTGATTTACCTCACATATGGTATTCTGGACTTTGAAGGTAGATGCAGCGCGAGTCTACTCACTATTATTAAATTCACAATCAAATCACCCACCTTGTACCACCAGGCTCTGGGCACATAGTAGACCTCGTCGAAATCTATACTTGAACGCCGATCGTATGTGCATTTCACCGCCAAGCGGAGCTCTGGAGATATAAAGGAAGCTCTTTTAAGATTTTGACACTGAAAAACTTTGTGTTTCAACACTTCAAAAAACACATAAAAAAGCACAACTTGTGTTTTAAAAAGTCTCATTTAAGTTATTGTTGAAATAAATAAATATATACAGCAAGATAAAATTCACACAACTAAGACATCCACTAAACCATAGTGACATAATTTAGTTTGCATTAATAATTTGTTCACTTATGCATACTTTTAAATACACAACAAGGCATTCATAGGCCTACATGCAGTAATTTTCCTGTTCTGTGACATTTAATTTGGCAAGATTTCCTCAAACACAAATTACAGATTAAGCATCGACTTAGTCTATAACTTTTGTATTGAAAAAACAGACAGAATCCTGCAAATGATTGTGAAGATTTGAAAAATATCTTTGACAAGAAGCAGAGGTGTAAAGGACTATTTGAAACATTTTTACACTGCACCAGCTCTATCGTGCACATAGATTCCTAACGAATTTACCATAAGACGTTCAATGTAAACTGTTAGGACGCATTTGACATGTTAACTAATTTATAGGCGTCATTGCCATGACAGCATTCCAGATGTAGTGCGACCTTCAAACTTCCTGTTTACCTTTCTTTTAACAGAACATCTGGGGATGCTGTTCGAGTCATAACCCAGATCTGCAAGGTGGAGGCCTACGCTTGGTTGGGCTTCAATATCACGCATTTAATGGATCAAAACCGTTAAGCTTTTCACACTATTTACTTCTCCCAGGGTGATAAATGGACTTAAGTCAAAACAAGCAAGTCCCACCGAGCATTGCTTTTACAAACCGTCTTGTAACTGTCACAGCGAGAAATATGATGTCTTACATTCTCCTATTTCAGTAAAATGTTCAATCCGACTATCGGATTTGCTACTGCGAAAATTGACGGAGATTTTTCAGTTGTTTATGTTAGTTAAAATGTGTCCGAAAGTGTTTTAAACAAGAAATGATGAATATATTATGCACAAACATTTCTTAGCCGCATGGATCAGTACTTGATACGCCACATTGTTAACGCGTATTGCACATGTAAAAACAGAAGCCAAGCGGGAAATTTACTACACCCTCTGGGAGTAACATTTTCGACCGATCACAGTTAATTCTAGGTTTTTTGCAAAATCTTTATTAACAGCAGTTAATGCTAAACGTTGCTGTTCCAGCAAAATTAACAAACATCTGTTAGGTTCCCTTCTAGCTGCATGAACCATGCCAACTTACTATAATTTTGTTCAGCACGTACGCGTCCAAGGATAGCCTTTACCAAACCTATGGCAAGAACAAGATTTACCGAATAATTGAGATGTGTTTGCTATTAAGTTGCGATTAGCGCTTCTTATATAAGTTGAATAAGGGTAAATAGAATGAAGGAACAACATTTAAACGAGAAATATTTCCTGTAGATACATAAGGTCTTTGGTATTTCAAAAGGCTGAAGATGTCTGGAGTGGTGAATAAATATATAATATGGAAGTTTGCGAGTCCTGTATTTTCGTTCGACCAAAAGGTGTGGATGCTTTAGGTGACCACTTGTCATGTGTTAATAGAGAGAATTAGTTTCGCTGAAGTTCATCAAACTTATAGTTGCTTTTGCAAAGAGTTCAGTAAGATAAATAGAGAACCTACATTTTGTTCAGCATGATCGGGCATACGGTGGAGCTTTTCAGCTGAGAAACTGTACATAAAAAGGTTCAGTTGGCTGGTCTGCTTGCATTACACAAAGCCGATTACTCAACATTTCAAATTCACCGGATTTATTTATTCTTTCGTCAAGATGTGAACCCAATCGTTTAAACAAGGAAGGCTTGCATTCTGCAAACAACATAACAACCTTAATTAAATCAAAAAATTGCATTTCAACTGTAACATGCGCCTTATCAATGAGGCATTTACAGCCATCTTAGGAGTGAATATGAAAAGGCCTACATTATTGAGGTAATTTTCTTGTTAAATCCGATGTCAAAAGCATGCAAAACACTTATTAAATTTTAAGTAAATGAGCAGTTTATACCGCTCATGATAGTGGTAGCTAGTCTTGTCTTCATTTGCGGAAGAATCAACGTTGGATTTGAAAGGAATTCATTTTGGGAAATTCGGATATCAATAAGAAATCTGCAGATGCGCGCTATCAGCTGGTACCGAGAAACCGATTAGAGTACAACAGGGAAACCATGAATGTTATTTTGCTTGCAATATAAGAAGAAGCTTGCCGAACGTGTCAAGAAACGTGTTCTGGTAAACCATTCAGAAGGAGAAGATGCGATCGTTAGAACAAGAAGTTTATTGATCTGACGTTTCGGACTCTCATTCTAACAAAACATCAGAGGCAGACACAAATATAGATAGTGGAGGCACATGAATTTCAGTAAAAAAAAGAATGCATTTACTATGCGTGCACAGGCGTGATCACAGCTGACGGCCGTAATTTATTCGATTATCACTTGCCAGTTTCACTCTTCCACACTGCTACTGCACGCCAGGCCATTTTTCACCAAAATAATCTCCCAGTTTCTCAATACGTTTTTTCTTTGTCCGCAACTGCACCACTACCGGTTAACAAGAGCTATGACATTGGTTTCAGTGGAAAAGAGTAACTGTCATCCAAAATATCATTCATTTTTTGATTGCTTTCGATTCGGCGACTTGTAACCTGCCAACAAGGGCTGTAGCTTGAGCCCCAAGGCACAACTGGAGAAGCATATTCCTTTACTTGATCGTAGAGCGCCACTTCTGCGTTAATATTCCCGATCACACCCGACGAGACAACGAGCCCGTGGCTCATTTTTAGAGCGTTTGACTCAATGCCAAAAGCTTGCTGGTTCAAATCCCAGGTATTTCACACTGTGGGTTCGGTATGACTGCCGGATGATGGCTTATAAGGCAGAAATGGTCATTCTGGTCTCCCTTGTTTTTGTTGACACCTTTTCATTAGGAAACAACATGGTTCACGTCCAGTGCAAAATTTTATGAACCCTTCATGACGTGTTCTTAAATAACAAGTAGAAATCTGTTGATTTTATCCCAAGGAAAATATATAACTTGCAGTGTGAAAACCTTCACTTAATGTGCAGCAGAAGTTAGGTTTTAAAGTTATATGAGAATTTAAGATCGCACTGAAATTTCCATTTTTTACATATGAAGTTTGAAGATGAGGTAATTTGCTATTGAAAGCGTACATTAAGGAATATTTTATTCATTTTGTTTTCTACATAATATGTTTAACTTAACCACAACATTTAACTTAATACATACTAAATAATAAGTCGTTCTTATAGATTGCAGTATTTGAATGCAACCGGAACGAAGCGAAAGTACATTTCAGAATTTTGGTTAGCATTTCATGGTATGCCATTTGTCAAGAAATGCAGTAGACCTCGTGCAGCCAGAAAAAAAGGCCATTAAATTAGCAGACCCCCGTTTTTAACAATCTCAACAGAAGCACAACCTTCTTCGAGGTGCCTGTCTCATAGGTGACCTGTTATAATCGGTCACATTAGATTGTTTTCCAGTGCCTCGGTTATACCTGTACGGCAATGACATGTCAGAGACGACCGAGCGTAATGCTGCGGTACTAGGTGTCGGGATTGCGCACCATCCCAAGCTTAACATGCGCAGTCAGGAGAAGAAAATCAAGGGCTGATTAAATCCGAGTGAGCAGTCAGATGTACTGCATCGTATCCCCAGCCTGGACTGGTCTTATAACTTCAGAGGGCAGATTAGACGCATGCTGGATTCACCCATACACAAGCATATGCTGGCTTTGAGACGGGGTGACGGATTATTATAAGTTAATGCGCACACCTACGAAACGGGTCGTGAGTTTAACTTAGCGGCAATGAAGATAATCAACCCGTGTAAAGCAGCCTGGGAATTATTTGACACCTGAGCCTCTGATGAGAACAAAAACAATTGATTTATCGATTTGGCGCCGACATGCAGAATCCTGCGCACTCACCTCCGGACTGTCGTCACTGGTGTTTGATTGGCCCCCACTACTATAAATTTTACTAGATTTGTTGCCAATTTTATCAACGAAGCTGGACTCCAGTAAGAGTGAAAAGCTCGCATGAATTAAGCCATGATGCCAGCGAGCGAAAAGCCTTCTCCACCTTTTTCTTAAGACGCACACCTAGAATGTGAGCAGGAAGCTCAGCTCCTGTGCTGTATGCGGGTAGTAGCAAAATTCTACACATCAGCAGTCAGGACGTTTGCTCGCACATGGTCTGTACGCTTAATTATTTACTGTTTTTCGTTCTCTAAGTGTCGCAGTTATCCCTGTCATGAAATGCCCCAGTAAATACATCCTTGAATCGAAACGTTTTTGGCTATATTGCGTGTGCTTCTCTGCGCCAGTTAAGGTTAGAATTAATCTACTTCGATTTTAGAGTGTATGCAGCCGTAGCTGGGCTCCCCTCTTAACATGATCAATGGGGAAGCGCAAATTACCTGCGCCATAAAGAAAGAATGTGCGTATTCTCCGGTGAGTCAACAGACTTATTGATTCCCCTGAATCCGAACATCCGGTATTTAAACCCATTTCACCATTTTTTTGCATAAGGGTCTTCAATCAAATCCCTTATTTCAGATGGGAGTTGAAGGGTCTTATCGAATTATAGCTAGCAAGATCAGGTACGCAAACCAGTGAGTGCCTCCATAATGCCCTGTGTGTTGGGTAATCCACAGTTTGGTCTGAATGCACTAGTGAATTTCACGTTTGAGGCTGTAGAATTCATTAATAGGGTCCAGAAGTGCAAGTTGTTAGCAGAGATTTAAATAGCTATCGAAAACTATTGTTTTTAATTTCATTTTAACTGCAAGCAAACCAACGCTTTACAGGCAAACTCCTCGTCCCAAAAGTAAATAAGTATATTGCAATTTATAAATTTTTCATACATCGGTGTACCAATGGTCCCATGGAACCGCTAAACTCAATTAAGCCGCTATTAGAAGCGCTAATTAAATAAAAGATTCATTACCGGAATTCTATGCGTATGAGAACGGAAAGGATGAGCAGGGAAAAAGTCTAAAAATTCTTCTTTTGTTCGTAATGCAATGGCCATTTTGAGACAGATTATAAAAAAATATGTAGCATGTACGATTACATCAGTCACTTTTAAGCTCGTGGATTTCCGAAAGTTTTTCTACTGGTAACCAGATATCCTGTGCACGACCTGACTAGACCAAAAAACTAGAATACGCACTCTATCACGTACATACTAAAGGGAAATAAGTCAGCACTTTTACGGTAAGATTCTCTGTTTTGACATGAGGATTCTTTTCGGACATACTACCTCCATTTCGTTGATTGTTTCACTTGGGACATCTTCGAGGAAGCACCACCTTCAGTTATGGGCTGTTTTTTTCAAAATCCATTGAAAATACACCATCTTCGATAGTTTATTTTACGGACCTCAAATAAATAATTTACTTCAGGAGGCTATCCTTGCCTGTGATAAAAGTAATACCATAATAATGCCCTGTGGGTTGCATCCTCTCTAGAGTTTACTGTTTGCACTAAAACCGTTGGTTCAATTTTCCAAATCCTTTAAAAGAATCAGAAACCTCTAAATTTAAACAGAGGTTTTTACTGAAACAGATCACATCAGTAGGTGCAAAGCCCAGTCCAAAATTGACAAGGCCCTATTAAAACTGTCCATCTATTTTATACAGGTGTCGCTGATGTTTCACATTATTCATTAAATATGCACACTGGGTGCGCGAAATGACTTTTGAATTGAAAATTCCTAACTGCAAGCATCTTTATCTTAGAACTCCGAGAAAAAGTTTGTAGAGGATAGAGAAGAAAGACTGTCAATGTTCTACTATCAGTTTTCATACGGAAAACGGCTATCGAGGAGAATAACGTTAAATTATGGTTGCAGTGAAGGTTAAGAAAAAACCATTTTTAGATGCTTTGTCTTTTTAAAGTGAGGCATGGCTCTACTAGCCCCTGTAAAGGTAATATAGAACCTTTACCTGTAGGTCAGTAGGTGAGATAAATGTCAGTAATCTCCTAATTAGATCGAAGACTTCGATAGTTAGACTTGTCCCATTTAACAATACAACAGGACTACAAAATGAGAAAATTAATTCCGCAATATGTTTACCACCAGGGGTAGAGGACGAGAACATTTATGGGAAATATTATTTGCAATATTAATGTTTTGCGTTGTTCAAGCAGTTCGGGGCACGAAACGTCTCGCCCATAACATCACTCAGACCTTCTTAAATTAAACCGTTTTTTTGATTTGAAGGCTTAGAAATATGTGAACGAGGCTTTACCGTTTCAAATGATATTGGTTTTTATACAATACCAGATATAAATACAATCATATTATTCCTGTACTTTTTATGTCGAAAATCGAACGTTGAGAAGAACGATCATTGGTGCTTGATTTCGTTGTAAGATTGGTCATTTGAAGCTTAAAGGGAAATTATTTACGGATGTTGATTTCTGCTGACGTTGAAAAAATGTGTTCATACATTTTAGCTTACCATATACCATGCAACTGAGAATCATGCCGCAACTATGACCCTGTGACCTGTGGTACAGTAATCCGTCTTAAATTTTTTTATTTTGATAATTCTTGGCGCATATGCCCGTATCTGCGTTAGACCCTTCGTAAAAATGTTGCCTTGTCAGTGATATTCAATTTGAATATTTAGTGTACAGTATAGCATGATATTTATTTTTTTAGATACTGCTTAGTTCGCGTATCGATCCCCTCTAATTAACAACAATTAAATTACAGCTTGATGGCCAAACGCAGGTGGGAGACATTTAAGCATTATTTATGCAACTTTTCTGATTGTTATGATATGGAACCCCACGTGGACTTCCATCTGGGATCTGACATGTAAATGCGCCTCTGTTTGCATTGAAATGATTTCAAGATGAATGTATCTGCATTGCCGACTTAAAAGTATAGGCTTACCGCATGTACCGTATTCAAAATATCTGCGATGAAGCTCCTTTAGACATGAGGGACTTCCTTTCTGCGGTTGACTTTATCTTGCAGAAAAAAACAAAAAGCTAATTTTTCTAAAATCGTATTCTTACCAGGTTCAATAAATGCTTAAGTTTAAACTTTGAATACTTATGAACGTTACTTCGCACTTCGTGACTTGGTCAATCCTACCGTGGTAAGCACAAAACGCAAGTGGCTTAATTCAAGGATAAGCTTCAAGAGGAAGTTTGGAAAATAAAAATAGCACCTATTCGTATAATTCTTTTTTTAAAAAATAGGGTAATGTGTTTTATTTGATTTAATCAGCAGACTTAGTACTTTCTACAAGAACTAATCATAAGTAGCATATCAGGCCTTTGCTCTAGTAAGTTGTTTAATCCTGCCAAAATGACTTAACCAGCGAACATTATTTTATTTTTTGCTTTTTTCTATTTAAGTATCAAAACATTTTGGAAATTAATTCATGTAAAGAGCGAATCTTTCGAGCCAAATACTTTATTTCCAGTCAGGAATTTCAAATGCTAGAAAGACATTATTTCAAAATATTTCCAGATTTTCCACTTTTGCCTAATATTCGCACCGAATGGTAACCTTTACTCACCTTCCAATCCCGATGAAGTAAGTGTTTCAGCTGATCTTTGGCATACAACGCGTCACAGAGATTACAAATCCCGTTCAGGGGTTAAAAGGAACACGAGAGACTGCTCATACGTTGCTTCTATTCGTCTTGATTGAACCAGCGTTTTATAGTTTTGGTAACTTAATCATGTTAAATGCAATGTTCAGAGAGTTTTTAAAATCTAGTTCATTTGATTTGTAAAACTGTGACCCTTAAGTCTGCCTAGCATTTACACAGTTGTCTATTATTATTTAACTGTTGCCGTCACTTTAAAGCGTCTATGTTCTTCCCTTTCATGTTTGGTAATTAATAAACCGCATGATTACTGTGATTTTAGAACGCAAAGACATTGATGAAAACACGGTAGGATTCTCTGCTGGAATGGACGGAACTACTGGCGATCACAACAGTTTCTCCTATTGTCAGGTTTAAGGTGAAGTAGTTGAATTCATTGCTGACTTTGACAGCCGTAAGTGACGACTGTGGTTCAATGTTTGTTTATATTTTACTGGCCAGCACCATTGACGCAGACAGTTATATGCACTAGAATTTGTGTACTGGAAGGTATGTTGTGGTACCATAGACGTATTTGCCGTTAATATGTTCTTTGCTCCACGGATTTAGGAGATGGTATTAATAAGGTAGCTCAGTATTCCAAATAGCATGACTAGTGCTAAGCTTATCCTGCATTTCCTGGTTGCAGTGGTGGAGTATGTTTAGTAAGTTGAACAGAAGCGGAATGATTCATGTGTACCTTAACGCCCAAATATCATGACTGGTTCTAAGCTTATCCAAGCCTGTCAAAGACCATGGATTTTTCATCCCGTATTTCCTTGTTGCAGTGATGGAGTATGTTCAGTAAGTTGATCACAAGCCCAATTTTTCATGTATAACTGAACGTCCAAATATCGTGACTGGTTCTAAGCTTATCCGATATTTCCTCGTTGCAGTGCTGGACTATGTTCAGTGAGTCTAACACAAACGGAATGTTTCAGGTGTATCTGAACGTCTCACGCTCCATTTAAAAAAGAACGATGTATGGCTATGCATCTCAACCAATATCCTTTTTGCTAAAGTGTGAACACGGTGGCTGTATGACTTCCTTGTGAAGTGAAGAAGCAAATGCATTTCAATGCCCTTGCCCTTCTACCTGATGCGAAAATTCCCCTTACAGTCGGATCGTTTCCCTTTTTTATTCATTTATGTTGTAATTCCATTTGAGCCTCATTTCTGCCAAAGACAAATGCCTTGAAAGGTCACCATAAGACGAGAAGTTAAGGAACTTTAGAAAATACCGGAAACGAATTCCAGTGTAGAACATAGTGTATATCAGCATGGGGTCTCCTGTACATCATTTTTCGAAATCTAAGCGGAGCAGTCAATCTACGTTTTTAACGTGGATGCTTTATTTTAGACAACACTGACTGCCCCTGATGGTCCAAAGGTAAGTAAACATCACTTTATTATCAAAGCCCACTTTGCTAGTTAATTTGATATTAAACTTAACTGCATGGGGCACTTTTTTCATATTTTACTGTTATTTCCTTCAAATTGGCTTACTCCTAATAAATCAATAGAAACTTTTTATTCGTATTCTTTATGCGATGCAGAGTGGTAACGCATTTCGTCATTTTATGTTAGGCTCCTTTTCAGTCGAAAGAAGTTGGAACACAAAAATGTAGCTTCAAAATATAGATTAATTAAATGTTAAAGATATTTCTGACCATAAATGATAGCTTAGAAGCGCGTGGTTTTCTCTGCATTATTCGTCAGAAGTTTTTGTAAGTTTAATCCCCCTTGCTATATTTTGCTTTGATTGATGGAACAAAAACGTTTGAAGCAGTGATGCTTAAATGGTAGCCTGCCAGTGACTCAGCGGAACAGATGTATGACAGTTGCCGGGCTTCCAAGCATCGAGAACGTCCCAACGGTTGTGGTTGCTTGAAGTGGGCATACTTCTTTGTGGTAGGGACATTTAATTACTGATGGCATGCAGGCACTTCGTCCTTTGAAGCAAACATTGAGCCCAACGTAACTAGGCGGCAATGCAGAGGCCTAGAAAGAAAACAAATTAGACTTCCGGAGTGTAGATACAGCTCATGGGTGGAAGTTTTCTTCACAGTGGTCAGAGCAATTACCCCCACCAAAAAAGCTACCTTCCAGAGAACCTCGGATGATCCAATCCACCATAAATGCCGCCATCGTACGTACTGAATCTCAGTGAGAGTAAACATGGATGGGATGGTGGGTAGATCACTGGGAGGAAAATATAATTTGCTCAGACCTTATGATTTACTGTAGAATTCCAACCTCAGATACAACGACATACGAAGGTGTTGAACACAAAATGCGTGCCATATTCGTAGCGCACAATGGTTATACAACCTTATGCCACCATGAGGGCTGAATCGCGTTCATGTTGGTCGTTAACGGTTGTGACTGGAGCACTGGTCTTGCTTACGTATGTGATTATCACTCAGTGGCGTATCTAATCGACAACGCGAATGCAGACAGTGCTCACCAATGGGCACCTTATCATTGGATTAATCGAGGTGGGCCATTCTACTTGCTTACTGACTGTCTACCTGAAAGCACAAATAAATCGGCCAGAGACTAACGCGATTTTGACTTCTCTCTTAAGAATTCTGGCCTCACGATCGTAAAGTTGGAGCCGATTTTCGCTTATTGAAACGCAGTTTTATAGTTTTTTAAATTTCGACCAATGAAACAAGACTTATGCGGTGCGGAGAGTGGAACAGAGATTGAGGTAGATGCATCACAAGTCCAGTGCAATTCAATGTACTTGCATCATCCTGCTGTGCAGCCCCTGGTGGAGATCATTGAACTCGAAGGTTTAACTGTCATACCGCGAAATATTCGGTACATAAACTATTTTTTTCGGTTCATTTCTATAAATGATGTATCAACAGCCGGAGAAAACATTAGATGCTAATGGCAAGCTTGGTTGAAATAGATATAAGTGTCTGAGCAATAAAATGGTGGACGAAAAGGGACCGTTCTTATTTTAAGGGTACTGCTCTTAGTGATTGGTGGCAAAGTAGCTTAAACCTCCACGTGCGCTTGTTGATAGTCAGTGTTAACGGTTGTTACCCTCAGAAATATTACAATATAACCTGAACTACTTAGAGCAAACCAGTAGGCATTCTATAAGAATATAGTTGAAGAGGTATCGGAATTCCGTTTACCCCATTTGACAAAAAAAACTGCCTTATTTTTGGAGCTTCTTCTGTTTCTGCGCACGTAAAGCGACCTCCTTTTAAATTTACTTAACAACCAAGATAACATTTACCGACCTTTTGTGTCATCCGCCATACGATGGACGACGAACCGGGCGTCAAACCTGTTTGCAAATGCTGATAATTCAGACTTTGCCAGGTGACGTAAGCAAAAAAAACTACGTTGTGACCAAAACATTTACGTGGAAATAAATCAAGACAATTTGTCACTCATTATTTATACAAAATAGCGTGATATGTCTGCGTTATAAAATTGTTAATCTTCATGCAGACTTGTAGGATCAGGCTAAAAATTCTGGAAAATGGTTGAAGATTCTAAACGTCTAGAATCAATTGTTCATTTGGTCACCAGTGAATCTTGTGACAGAAAAAATTGAACACAAAATGTCTTGTTAAAAATGTTCTTTGATTCAGATGATATATTTTTTTTGCAGTTGATTTCCTCTACTCATGTGGGTCAAACTATAAAATAATGGTTGATAAACACCCGTCATCCTGTAGCGAAACCCCACCTATTTTAGTTAAAAGGTTATTCATCAATAAAGATTGATTCAATTTTTTCCACCAAGCTCATGTTTCCGCCTATCCGGAAAACATTCTTTTTCCAACAGAACGAAGAATCAGGTCTCTTTTATTCTAAATGAACCCTCTTCGCAGCTGAATGGCCATCAATCCGGTGATAGAAAAATTAAACGTATAAGTCAAGAAGAAGAAGAAGAAGAAGAAGAAGAAGAAGAAGAAAAAGAAGAAGAAGAAGAAGAAGAAGAAGAAGGTTGTTCATTCACCGGAATCATGGCTTTATTCGTCTTAACTTTTGAACTCTTACTGGAGTTCATCATCAGAAATAGAACAGCAACATAAAAGAGTAATATTTATAGAGGGGGCAGCGGCTAATCAGACAGCAGTGGTGCCAGTCCGGAGGTGACTACGCAGGGCCCTGTATGCCGGCGCCAGATCGATAAATCGATTGACTGAGTTCTCATCGGAGGCCCAGGCTTCAATCAATTCTCGGCTTCTCTTGCATCTGGCGTGGGTGATGATCTTCGTGGCTGCGAAGTTAAACTCGTGACCCGTTTCGTAGGTGTGGCAGCCATTTGCGATAAACCGTCACCTCGTCTCACAGCAAGCCTATGCTCGTGTATTCGCGATTCAAGCATACGTTCAGTCTGTCCTGTGTAGTTGCAGGAAACGTTTTAGCACGGAATGCGATACACTACTCCTGACTGCTCATTCGGATTTATTCTGTCCTTGATTCTCATGACCTTATTGCGCATGGTAGCTTTGGGTCGGTGTGCGATTCCGACACCAAGTCCCACAACAATGCGCTCGGTCGCTTCTGACACATTCTTGATATATGGCATCGCATGCCATACCGTAGGGGTTGGTTCTGGTTGGGTCCTCCGCGGTTGAAAACGTAAGCATCGGCTTATGAACGGCTTCGGATAGCCGATCCGCATAAACTGGTCGGGGAGGTAACGGGCCTCACGTGCTTTTTCCGTAGGGTTGCTGCAATGAGTCTGGATGCGTTTGAATAGTGTTCGCACACAGCTTTGTTTGTGAGCTACCGGATGGTTGCTGTGAAAATTGAGAAGTTGTGTGGTGTTCGTCCCTTTCCTGTAGACAGCCGTTTCTATGTCGCCGTTGGGACGTCGTCTGACGACTACATCAGTGGTCAGGTAATCCTACTCTTGCGAAAGCCAGCCCCATGGTACTCTCTCACGTAAGCCACCTAACGCCTTCCACTTCCTTCAGTGAAAAAGGCTGAATTGTTTAGTAAATTCATTGCAAAACTCCTTACTTATAAGTCCGAACCAATTCCTGCCTGTCACCCACTTTTGGATAGCACAGTCAATTCAATCACTGTCCCTCCAGATCTAATTTAAAAATACTTACGTATTTTTTTTAAAAAGTGCATTTTTCGGAATTCGTGATATCCTGAAATCGCTTATAAGCAGGCATCAGACCCTCCCAGGTTACTTAGTCATTTATTTTCGGTTTATATTTCAGGCAGCTCTTCCCCGGAAACATAGATGTGCTCAATTATCCTTCCAGGTTTCAGGTCTGGATCTCAATACGATGCTAAGAACTATCGAGAATTTCATAAACCCAGCCTCTAGTAAAACTTAAAATAAACCCATTTAAAATGAAATACTTAATTTCTCGCAACTTCTGAGCTCTACTCTTGAGAACCTTGTCACTTCGATTATCTTAAATTATATCACTTTTCATCGTACTGAAAACAAATCAGTAGTAGTTATATATATTGACCTTCGTAAAACTTTCGACGAGGTGCCCTCGGATTCAGGCCTTCACTACTTGACATCATTGGGTCATATGCAGCAAACCACTTTCATTAAGTTATGGGTTGAAATAGATACTCGACGCAACACTTAATCACGAGTGGCGTGATTCAAGGCGTGGTTATGGGTTCACTTTTCCTCAGTATTTTCATCAACGATATTTTGACAGAAATCAGAATTCCACGAAATTTCTTTCCTCTAGGTGATTATAAATATTCTTAGGACACCGCAAATATTTGCATTGAGATAATTAACTCTGATCTGCTAAACTTTTCGAAATGGAGTTCAAATTAGCAGACGAAGTTTTTTCATCCAAGTACAGTTTCACGTGTTTTGACTCTGTCAAGGTTCCTGGCTCCGTAATCTTTCAAAGAGCCTATTGTAAAAATGCTCCAACATAAAGGATCTAGGGCTGACTAATGCAAATAAGCCCACTTTATCAACTCATGCAGATCAAATTTCTGCAACGGCTGCGCAAATATGTGAATTCATATCACACAATTATTGCCTTTCAGAAATAAAGCTTAAACATTATCAACGGCTTGTTCTTTCTGTTCTTCAATATTTTGCCTCTGCTTTGGTCTAATAAATGTCTGTGACCACAGCGAAATCGAAAGTGTTCAAAGAGTTTTTAGTCAAAGACTCATTCCCCAGTATTTTGTATACTGAGAGATGTCAATTGGGAACCGTACATTTTTACGTGTTGGAAGATCTGAACCTGCTTTTCGTTTTCGGTTTTCCATCAACTCTGGTCGGACTCCTTTGTCCTTCCACCGCCGATTTGATCTAAGTCGAAACACTCGCTCATTTTCCATCCAAATATGTCCTCTTTTGAATAAGTTTTAGACCTTAGGCCGTCACCTAGGATGTTGTTATTCAAATGTAAATTACTTAAGCATCTATCCACAGAATGCATAAAGTCATTATTTTCTGTTTCCTTCCCAAACATTCAACTTCTAGATTTTGAAAAGGGTTCTCATGGGATCTAAGGGCAGACAAAGCATATTTTACTTGTTTAACTTCAAACTCTCAAATTATTAAAACCCCTGTTTTTAATTGGCTGTTAAGACCAGTCATGGCAATTAAGAATTATTAGTAATTTTGTCGAAAGGGCTGATGGAAAATCAAACTGAAAGCTGTATGTTTTTGGGAAATGATTCATCGGTTTCGAGTTATAGTGAAGAACCTTGTGTGTCGTGGTCTGAACTCCCGAGTAGGCCAAAAGATGACACTGTCAAAAGCAGGTAACCTCTGCAGAAGATCAGAGCATGAATGCGATCCGAGGATGGAGACGCCAGATGCAGCTGGATTAAGACCTACTCGAAATGATGCAGAGCCGGGCCGCAAGATTAATAGCAGCTAGATGTGCATGGTCGTACGAGATCCGCCGAAAGACCCATAAATTTGACCCTATGAGTTAAAGGCAGATAGGTAGAGGTTTAATAAAACTTTCATTAGTGGGCGTAGCTTGGACTACGCCCTCTTGCGTGGTCTTTTTCCAACTCCCTGCCTCAGCTTACCCCCGGGAGCATTCCTTCATACTACTGCATAAGACGAAAGTTTTTTCTCTGATCGTCTCTTGCAACCGTGAAGAAAATCCGCCGAGGGCAACTTTAAGGTACCCTGTTGATGAGAAATTCAAGCTGGCTTGACAGACGTAGAATGCAGCAATAAGATGAATATGCGATTAAGCCACCTTAAATAGCTGAATATTTAATTATATGAATCTAAGTCTGTATTAACTTGACGGTGTAAATTGTTTACACGATTGCTATGTATTTTGATTTTGGTAAAGTTGAAGGTCTATTTCTCTAAAATATACTGAACTGAACTGAAAAGATTGGCTGTCTAGAACAGGTGTGATTCGCTTGGAATGAGAACGATTTGATCTGAGTTTTTAAGCTATGTAACTATTCGGTGCCCCAAAATTAGATTCTGAATTTCAAGTTTTCCAATCATCTTGGGTAATGTCAAGTCGATTGGTAAAGCTGGAGTTATCTTATGACTGATATGCGCTTCTTGGAGATTGAATAAATTGTTAGGTTTCACCTGAATTAGGAATACAGTGATCAGGCTAAGTGCATGAAATATTGGAAATATGGGGATGCTGGCTAACACCATTTGAATTTTGAACCTGAGAGACAACTGCTGAGAGAAACCGTTAATTCCACCACCCTGGATGTCCTCGGCCGCACACGTTATCAGTGCCAGGACTGCTTTGCTGAAAACGACACAGTCACCGGCAATTTACTCGGCAAAAAGAGCCATCTGCATAAAGCCTATATTAAATGCTCTATCGACGCAAACAAGGCAGCCTTCTACCGAAGTCATCGCCTAGTGCAGCATCGGCTGCCAGAAAAAATGGGCCGCCGGATGGCTCGCAAGGCTGAAAAGACCCAAGGGCAAGCGGACCACAATGAATGCAAGAACTACTTCGCTGCCATGGAGGCTGTCTACGGTTACTTCGTCAAGGGAACTGTTCGTTTTCTCAGTGTTGACGGAACGACCATACTCACTGAGAAGACGCGCATCCTGAAGCGCTCAGCCGAGCACTTCAGAGGCATTTCAACCGGCCATTCACCATTTCCGATGCTGCCATCGACCAACTGCCGACCGACCGGAGATTAACGCCGAACTCGATCTCCCGCCCTCTCTCCAACAAACGTTTAGGGATGTTCAGCAACTCTCCAGTTGGAAAGCACCCTGATCAGATGCTTTCTTTGCTGAGATTAACAAGCAAGTGTTCTCATATCATTAATCAATTAACTGCGCTCTTCCACGAGATGTGGTACCAAAGACAGGTCCTTCCGAAGTTCAAGCCCGCCACAATCGTCCATTTTTACAAAACGAAGGGGAACCGCCAGCTCTATGCTAACCACCGAGGAATCTCGCTACTCAACATCGCTGGGAGAATCTTCGCCCGCGTTATCCACAATCGTTTTAACAGGCATCTGGAACAAGGACTCCTCCCGGAAATCCATTGGGGTTTCCGTCGCCATCGCAGCTGACGAGTGAATTGGGAGTCAGACAGTGATGACGACTTCTTACCTCTGGTTTTGGTAATACTTATGTTAGTGTCAGAGGGCCAGGTCGTGCCGAGGCACACGAAGACGGCTTCACCCGCCCTGCTAGCCTCCTCGTCCATTTCCGTATCAGACAACTGACCGGCTCGGTGTGTGGCCTGATTCTCGGGGTGGGGGAGAGAGTGAGGTCGACAGCTCAGCGAATTTTCCTCACTATGAATCACCTAACGTGCTTGATGCCACCACGATGAAGTAAACGCCGTGAATTGGGATGTTGACAAATGGAGGGATAACTTGGACCAGGTGTGTGTTTGTGTGGAGCGGCTGCTGGCTGGGGGACTCTGAGAGTCAGACTGCAATGGCTCCTTCTTGATGTGGCCTTTATGGCACTCCCAGGCAGTTGGTATCCGAGCCACCACCCCTCCCCTTGTGTCGTAGTGCTCTGTCTTGTGTTGGAACACAGTGCGTGGCCCTATGCCCTCTCCCATCTGCGGTTTTCTTGACTCTGCCTCAACATTGGGGACAGGTGAAGACATGGAACAGAGATCTAGGCAGACGCAATGCAATTCTACTGTCACTAAAGTCCAGCGCAAGTCACAGTCCCTTGCTCTAACCTGCTCTGATGCATACGGTCGACGTCATGGAAACGACGCTTGAACAGGCCTGTATATGCAACCGGCATGAACGTATTTTAAAATTCTGGGAAGAAGCACACTACTATCATTGTGGATGCGTGATTTTCTCGCCACTGCTGTGATCTACAACGTGCACTTCTCACGCAGAAGTAACACCACTTGGTGTACACATAGTTGATAAGCCACAGAAGGTTTGAATTCACCCGGAACATCATAAAAACGTTAGGTCATTATTAATTATCCACAAAGATTTGGGCGAATGGATGTTGTTTGTTCTCACTAGCGTAGACAGACAGTCATGCGTGTCGAAGTCCATGTACATGTGCGTAACTGCGAGAAGCCCTAAATCCAAACGCTTCCTCGTGAATTTACGAACGCTGAGGGCATAAACACCTCCCTTTGAGAAGCGTCTATATCCCATCGGGAATTCCACCAGTGTGCGTTGCAAGCATCAAAAGAGAATTTTGTGTAACGACTCAAAAGAATATTTTAATTGACAGGTACTGCCTTGTGTTGACAAGAAGTCTTAGCAGACCGACCATACAAACGAATGAGTTTGAGAGAAAGAGAAATGACGAGTCTTAGGTTATCAATCACCGTCGATTATGTCACAAACAAGCTATAAAAGGGAACGAGCCTCTCAAAAACCGTTACCGACTCATTGGACGGTTAGCTGCAGATTCTATAAACAGAGCCCCTTTCATTCAGGTTGTTCACATGATTTCCACCAAGCTTCACATGTTAGCAGCGTCTCCATCGCATACAAAACATCCCCAACATAGCGATGGCTCTGACCTTGTGGCTGACGATTTACCGGTGGAAAATGAAGTCAGGAAGGCGTTTAAGGCTATAGGTGTCCGCTACCATGGAGAAAAACTATCAAACAGTTTTGGCAACTGTTTTTCTTATTGTAAAATTTAATGGGTGAATGGTTTTAAATGAAGGAAGAAAAAGTTGCTTAATGCGCGTTAAAAAAACTCATTTGCTTGCATCTTGTGGGAAGGCATTTTCTTCCATTAACCTTCCATTCTAAACAATTTCCGATGGCTCATGTATTTACCTACTTCCCCTCTAAGAGTAAAATGCAAGTATGAATTTATTATTCAGTAGACTGTGCTGCTAGCTCGTGAATCAGGTTTGAGTATTGGTATGCAAATGGAGACATACCGTACAAGAATTCACACCTACTGAAAGAAACTGTAACAAGGGCATGCAAGAATTCAATATTTTAGTAGAATCTTAAATATGCGGAACTGCCTAAAGTGAGTGTTGTAAATTGGCCAGCTTATTTGATTTCAGCCTTTCATTATTCCCGCATGAGACGTGTCCACTCATGAGGTATGTCGCAGTTAGTCCTTTAAAAAGGACCGCGGGTGTCTGCTTTCATTGCATTCATTTATTTTAAACGCTTTATTGGATAATTTTGCTAAAAGCACCGCTTTATTATTAGCAAAAGCAGCATTTTATAGTAATTAGCTTGATAATACCCAGTGCGCTTACACCAGTATTAGCAAGCCTAAAATGTAATATGATTGGCTGTCTGGAAATCATAAATAACTAATGCTCGAAGGTTAACGCCAACTTCCGAAATAATTCTTTAAAAGACTTTCTCCTGTAAGTGTAAATTGAAGTAATCTAAAAGAATTTGCATAAACCTGATGTTTGCATAATGCAGCCGATTAATTTTAAGAGACCTTGACATTTTACGAACATTTGCGAAGTAAACTGCGCAAAATTATTGAAGTTTGTACAGCAGTTGGTTAAAGGCATAGATGAACGCAAAACATTTTGGATTTCACACCACTGATTGCACTTTCTTTATTAGGAACAGGGCAGAACATTTCTAGGACTGCCGACTAACTTGGATCTTTCTTAAACCATGTGAAAATTATGCGTGTTTGCAACAACTCTAATATCTGAATCGGACATTGGAATAAAGCCACAACAATGGATGGTGCAAATGAATAAAAAGCTTAATAAAATAAAGAAACGAGAGTTTATCAAAGTAGCATCAGCCATTTCTATTCTGAGTTTGGGGTGGAAGAGGGAATTCTGTGTTGCCTTGGTCCACGCTGGTCATGGTTTTAAAAATCACATAATTAGAAACCTTTTTCGAACTGACAACTACCCTTTCTTTAACTGTTGCGTTTGCAGAATATGCAATTTTCTACAAAATAAATACACAAAAGAATACTATCATACACTTTTTGTACAAAATGTATTTGAGCTTAAAAGGACATTGAAAATCGACGAGCAAAATTCATACTCCAAGGCAGTCATTTTTTGTGGAATGAGTTTTTTGCAAGCAGTTGGAAATAAGCCCGTTTTATAGCCAGCATCCTGATATGACTGAAATATATTGGCAATATACTCAAAGATAAGTAATAGTACAATCATAATAGCACTTTTCTCCATTGTACGGTTATTGCACACAACTTTTATACTACTTCGAAATAGTGAACTTGAGTTTACTGCGCACTAACCCTGGAGACAAATAATGCTGGAAACTCATGTAGCACCTTAGATCTTATTCCAGTCCTGAATTAATTGCAAGCGCTACTTTGTGTAATACGCAGTTTATGCTCTGTCTGCTAGATCTCTCGGTCGAAAAGCCCCTTAAATCTGAAATTGCACAGAGCAGAGTAAAGAGCACTAGAATTGTATACCCGTTATTTTCAATGAAACTAACTCTCACTGTTGCTTGATGGGAAGTGATTAGGGAAGTTGTCGAAGGGAATAATTGTTTTGTTTGTTGTGAAGATTTCAGAATATGTTTTTTTTCCAAAACGGGTGTGTCCTGTAAACAATCAGTGAACGTCTATCTACCATTGTTAATATTCCCGATGGAAACCGGCAAGACAACGAGTCATTGTTTCAATGGTTAGAGTGTTGGACTTCTGATCAAGAGGCTGCTTGTTCGATCCTTAAGTGAGGCACCACCTGAGGTCGGGTATGACTGGCTCACGACGGCTAATAAGACAGAAGTGGCCATTCCAGTTTCCTGTTGGGCCTGTAGATTATGATAATTGGAATCCCCAGCCGTAATACAGGTAGCCGTACGCTGAACTCATGGTAGAATATGGTAAGGGTTAAATTACGGTCTCGGTTAGAGTAAAGGTTAGCGTAAGGTTCAAGTTTATGCCAGGGTTCAGGACCGTGAAAAGTTTAATTTTATAATAAGGAATTACACACGGGAACATGTGATTAAAAGTTATCGGAATTTATCCACAAGCTCACTCGTATTCCCACGTCTTCCACGCTGACATTTTGGTTTCAAATCATCCTCCGTCTCGTTGCAGGAGTCCAAAGTATATGGGTATGAAGCAAAAAGTGAGGGATGGCAAGAAAGTGAAGACAGAGGAGGAGGAGGAGGAGGAAGAAAGAAATCAGTAGCATTTTCGAAAGTTGAAAACGCCGGTTCACTTAAATGATATTACCTACTGGCTATCCTCATCGCGCTGGTCTAATACAAGCCCCCTTACGCTTTCTTAGACGAGACTGCCTGGGAGTGTCTAGCCTTTTTCATCATCTATTATTATTTTTGATTGACGTCGTGCTTGCAACTGGCGAACCTTTGTTTGATTCATTTCATAATTTTTTAAGCTTTCTTTCTACCTCCCCATTCGCGTCGTTTGCCCTATTTCCTAAGCATAAGCTGGACTATCAGCTTTTATGCAAATTATAACACTGATCTTTAAAATGACTGCGTTTTTATTTCCGTCTGCCCCTTCCCTTCCCCCGACAGACCATGCGTTCTCTGTGCTCCCTCGACGAACTTCGTAATGCATCACGTATATTTGTCGGCGAGGCCTTTGCTACGTTTCTAGTCCTCAGTGCCACTATCCTGTCTCAGTATGTTTCAACCACCAATAACAGTTTTGTGGCCTTTTCTGTCGGCGCTGCTGTTTACACGGCCATCTGGGTTGTCGGTCCAGTGAGTGGTGCAAACATCAACCCCATGGTCACTTTGGCCAACGTCGCCTTACGGCGTATCCCCCCGCAATACCTGCTGCTGTATTGGCTGGGCCAGCTGGTAGGTGCCCTGCTGGGCTTCCTCTTCGCCCTCGAAATTTCGCACCGCGCAAAACAGGACCCCCTGGCTGGGATTACCGTGCCCGCCCCCGGTGTCACAGATATGGAGGCCTTCGGCTGCGAGATCTTCATGACCTTCTTCTTGTTGACTTCGGTGCTCTCGGGCCTTGAGGAACTTCGTCCATCAGATTGGAATGCCACTAGTGGCGTAGGAATGGCCATGATTGTCGGAGTTGTAACCGCTCTGATGGTAGGCATTGGAGTGAGTTTGTTAAGTACCCTTTTATCTTTCCTGTCGTTTGAAATATTATTGACACTGCTTAAGACCAAGTATTCTGAGGGTGACAGTTTTTCAAACCCTAAGGTTCGCTCAAAGCCAAGGGGATGAGAAGAGAGCACACAGTTGAAAGTACCGATTAATCCAGTCGGAAATATTACTTGCATTCGCTGATGAACACTCAACGATCGCTAACGGAACTTTTCCGTTCCGCTCTGCCTTGAGGCTTACTCTCGAGCGCCGCCAGAAGGTTCACGGTGGCTAGTAGTAGAATAGGCAGATAAATATTGATGGCAAAGAAAAGGGAGACTGAAATGGAAATTTCTGGCATATTAGCTCTCGTCAGGAAGTCATACCCCAACACCAGGTGGTGCACCACCCGAGGATCAAACCCGCATATGACTTGCTGACGACGGCTAATAAGCTGGGAATAGCCGTTCCAGTCTCCCTTGCCTTCGCCGGCAATATTCCTCTGGAAATATTACTGCCATCGAATGTCACCTTGTGGTTATAAACACATTACGTCAAGCTTGAAGTTCCAGCCTGTAAGCGGAATAGACTAGAACGTGCTGAGAAAACCCAGTGTGCAGAGTCTCAGACGCAGGAGAAAAGGTATCCTGGTTTGAGGCGTGTAGACCCAAGTTCTCACATCTGATGGAAACAATCACTAAGTACTGAGGGTTTAGAACTAGCGTGAGAGCCGCAAATAGTCCATCACAGGGAAAATTCACATTTAAGTGCATGTCTATAAGGCACATTCGTATTTTATTTTCTTGGTTCTTGTGATTTTATACGCCCCACTTGCCTCTTGCATCGTAGCTGTTATTTAATTTTTTTGATTTATATCTCATTTGCTGCTCAAAATCACGAGGTGTCATGCTGGGCAACCAATCATATGAGGCCCAGGAAATTAAATGTTTCTGGAATAGTTCTGGTTCCGTTTGGACGCAAATGCACAAGGATTCTCGGTTTGCAGCCACAGATGTATTGACTAGTCCTAGGTCAAAGAGTTTTGAAGGTCAGAAGAACATTACCAAAAAAACAAGGGAGACTGAAATTTTCATTTCCGGCTTATCAGCCATGATCAGTCAGTCAGTTAAAGCGTTAGACTTCTAATCAACAAATCGCGCGGTCGAAGCTTGCGTGGTGCAACACTTGGGGTTGAGTATGACTGACTGATGACGTCTAATAAGCCATAAATGGCCCTTCATATTTCCCATCTCTTTGTTGATAATGTTACTGGACCTATAATACTCGCCGCTGTGCGGCTGCTGGTAGGGCTCAAGAGTGAGTCACAAGACAGTACGGGACGACTGACATGGGAAATAACGCGACTCTCGTAGCTATTAGTCGGCAGTGACCGAGTTATCGGATTTTCGATGATTCCCCTCACAGAACGCATTGCCTTCCGCATTTAACTGTGCTTTTCAAATTCACCGTCTGATCTGGTCAGTTTATCCTTCTTCAAAGAGATCATTCTAGCAAGCCGTATGGGCCTATAATAACTGAAAGTATATTCCTGTTTCCTTATCATCAAACAATATCGCATGGCTACTGCAAATTTTCTGACAAACGGCTCCAAAGGTTTGACTGTGAGGATGGCAGCGATTCTATGAGATAAGGCGTGACAGTACCACACTGGAACGCAAAATTAAAGCAAATTGGTATGGGGGTAAGAGTGTGCTATGTACGCACTTCGAATAGACTCATCGGCGCAACATAAAAGTCGTTTTTTGGCGAGAGACGCTCCCTTTTCATCGAAAAGGAACATTTGCCTGTAAATTGCGCAAGAATAGTTGCACTTAGATATTTTGGTCCATTAGAAATAAACTCTCTCTCTAGGTGACTTCGAACATTCCCAGATTCAGCCTCCGGAACGGGTATCACTATGGCTTAGCTGGAATAGAAAACTTTCGATGAAGAAGTGAATTGAGGTTACAGTCCCAGAGATGGCTGGCTGACGATGAGAAATAAAACAGAGACATTCGATGAAGTCTCATCTGGTAATACCCTGGGTTTAGTTATTTTTGCCTCGGATTCACCAGTTTTAAATTTTGAAGGGAAGAACCTTTAGCCATCACTTCAATTTTTACATATCTCAAGCAAAACGTACAGTAGATTGTCTAACTTATGAAATGTCGATATAAGAATTTGAGGTATTCGCAGGGCAGACATTTTAAGGTGTTAGTTCTGTTTTTGATATAAAAATTGATGCACAAAAACTGTTTAATAAGAAAGAGTTCACTTCAGCTTAGTTTATTAATGAGACAATGGGGCTAAATGGGGTAAATTCCAACGTTTCTTGCTATTAATGAATTTTTCTATGCTATTACAAGCTACAGATCAAACCATTTTGCTTTTGTGCGCAGTACTATGATTGAGCATTAATATAAGCCGGAAAATGTTTGGAATATATCCCTTTGAACAACGGAAAACTTTGTTTTGTTTTCACGAAAATCAGGTGAATGCAAGTTTGAGAGCTCCAATAGAAAGAGTTGGTCCTTAATTTTCAACAGAAATTGTATCGCTTATTTTAAGTGAAGTTGATTATTTTGTCAAATGGTTCCAGATTTTTCTTGACTTCATTTTAGAATAACGTTTTTTACGAAGGCATTCGACAGCAAAACATCTTATTAAAGCACTGTTTTAAAAGGTAACTTATTATAAAAAAATTTATAACTAATTATAGGCCTATATTTTCTCGGCTTTTGAGGTGGACGTTCATTTTTCACGGCAGCGAGTTTTCATGTTTAAGTGAGTCTTCAAATAAAACCCAGAAGGTAGTCTGAATTAGAAAGAACGCTCAAAAATTCTCTACATGGGTAAATGCTTTTAAGAAATATATTATTTGAAGTTTTTACCAAACACCTCGAACGGAATGTACATTTATGGGAAGTCGACTAAAGACACTGAAAATCGTAAAGAATTAACCCCATTTTCAAATACTATCTGAAACTCATCGTAATTGAAAACCCGAAATAGTTAAAGAGAAATTTAACAATAAAATAGTCATCCTTATATACACAAAATGGGACGTTTACGATTGCACCTGACAATTCTATTTAAATTTGTTAGTCAGTGACCGACCTGTGAAAATGTAAGCTTATGAAATATTATATTCCTGTGACGTCCCTATCGGCACAATGCAGCGAAAATCTGCTTGCCTTGGTCAAGCGCATATAAGACAATGTACAAACGGAAGAAAAACTACCAATTCTCTTGAAACGGTGTTGGAATATACACGCGTATGTTAGGCTGCTTGATGACGGCCATACTTAACGTTGCGCATAATCTAGAGGAATATGTATGTGCAAAACGCTGGTAAAGAGTACTTTTAAAAATAATTATACTTTTTCTGTTTTTTTCACTCGTTTAATTGCATGGACAGGCTTCCTATACATTAACAACTTCAGTTTACTCAACTAGGTCGATTTTTCACATTTTCGTAATCCGTATCTTTTCTAAAAAATCAGTACGTCTAGACAACGCAATATAAATTTGTAAATCACAAAAATCCGTATTTTTCTTAATGATCGTTTCTTAATTCATGTTAAACTTTTGTGGATGCAGTGTGCGTTGATTTCGCGTAACGGGCCGTAACTCATGAAATCCATCAGATTTCATGAGATAGGATAGCTACTGTATGCATGTACAGGGGTAACACGGTGGAATTCAGGATTTATAACGCAAAATGTGCCTTAAGGGCATGCCTTTTTTTCCACTTCGAAGACACGAGGGCATTAAGTTGCGCTTAAGCCATTTAATGCATTGTTTTTTTCTCAATTCCCTCTTTTTGTTCCAAGAAACCGATTTCGGGAGCCGGCATGAATCCAACGAGGAGCCTGGTGCCGGCACTGATGCTAAAGCACTATCGTGCTTTGTGGGTAAGGCCATTTTCCAACCATTTACATAAACTTCCATCAACTTGAGCGGTTTCCTTGGCTGGGGAAAGAACAAAAAGTGTGGCCGCCTTAATACTTCCTTTTAACTTGTACATTTGGCGTGTCTCTATTACTGAAATTCGTCCAATTTCTTCTAATTAAAGAAATAATAAGAAAATATAATTTTAACTACCGCAGAAGGCATTTCCATTGCTAAAGTAAAAACAAAAATCCAAAAACATAGCCTTTACCTCTCTCTCTCTCTCTCTTTGCAAAGTTTGATCAAAGGTCATGTTTAATAAACTATCAATTCACCGTGCACCGAAAAGTCAAATAAAGAACTGCGACCCAATAGAACAAAAGCGGATCACCACATCTTTGACTTAGCGCAACAGTAGACATGACAGTTTGACTCTCACTCCCGACAATTTCCACGGTATGTCTCGCAGCATGGTCGGCGCCGGGACGGTGAGTTGTACATTAATTAGTTTATAGTAATAGTAGACTTTCGCAGCATCTATCGCATTCTCCTTTTCCTCACCCACATGTGTCAAGACAGAGTGAAGAAAACCAGAGGAGAGATTGGGTTCAGGGACTGGCAAGTCTAAACAGCCCGGTCTGCACATCATGAACCGGGGTTTCACAGAAACAAGAAAAGGGTGGCTGGGATCCTAACTGACTGGGAGTACCGGCGAGGCTGCATTAGGAAGGAGCCATTGCCCCTCAATCTTGAGGGAAGGACCGACTTATCACGTCTGCTGGCTGCCTTCCAATTATCGTGATAGTTAAAAGCTTCCTCAGATTGCTTATAGTGTGGAATATGCGCTGCTTTGACGTGAGGATGGATCTTCAGTGTCGGTCTGGCTCTCAGTTCCAGTTCACAAGTTATTTTATCTTTGTCTCGTTCGCCTTTTCAAGGTCTACATTGTGGGCCCTCTTTTGGGGACACTGGCCGCCATCATTGTGCATGAATTCATTTTTTGTCCTGACGCCTCTCTTGCCCGACTTCGCGCCCTGTTGACAAAACGTGAATTCAGCCGTCATGTGGCCTACAAGGAGACTACTGACGCAGATGAATCCCCAGTCTCTATCTCCAGCGTGACTTCACGTATGTCCAGTATACACTTGCTTTGCAACCAGAATCTTGCAACTAAACGCATCTGCATGCAGGGCTGAGGAAAACTTTAAAACACACTGTTCTATCCTGAGTAGGGCGCGCCTAGTGCGATCACAGTGAGAAATCAAATAATAGTGTCAACTGGGCTCCTTTGTTTGCCGAAAAATGTTTTTAAGAGAGATTTATTCTTCTTGATAACCACTCAACAGGGTTCCAAATTAGTGGTTTGACGGGTGGTGGGGCCCTCACCGATTGCGTTACAGAACACACGCGTCCTGTTGTGTCTTGGGACCTTGAATAGATAAATGTGATTTACGATACAAGGAGTTGCGAAATAAACAATATGCACATCCCCATCAAAAAATAAACACAGTTCTAAAGATGTTTATTGAGCGCGGTCCGCAAATTTTAAAAGAAATATACAGCTAAGTTACGAGGTTGGAACTTTTTTGACCTTTCAAATTCACTTGAACCCCATAGTACGCAAGATTATTGGAATAAAGAAGGTATATCCAACTGATGTCAAGGCCCCATAACTTGGGAATGAAAGGTGCCTGAAAGTATCAAATGCAGCATCCGTTCGGGAGTCAGAAAGGACAAAAGCGAAATTGATGGCAATTTTAAAAATCAAGTAATTATTTTACGCAAGTCTTGGACACACAGTCCGGAATGGCAATGAGATGGTAGTAAATTATCTTCAGGACAAAATTTATTTCAAGGAGCAGGGGAAACGTGCTATATTAGTTCAGTATTGACGCGATCCAAGAGATCCCTCTACCAACTTCACGGCCCCTCGCCTCCACTTTTAAACCTGCGTTAGGCGATCACATTTACAGCGGACCGGTGGGCCTCCTGTGGTCGCAAATATAGCTGTTGCAACAAAGTACACGATCGATCGGCTCCCATGGCAAAGTAATAACAATCCAATATTTTTAATCAGCTAAGGAGTTCTGTCACCGCGTAATCTTCTGTTAAGCACCTGACTCCTACTGACACGAGAGACGTTTCATTAACAGCTCTGATGTTTATGGTAGCGCATACAGATAAAGTAATCTTGGTTAATCGAAGATTGAAAGCTTAAGCAGTTAACAGTTTTTAAAACGCGAACTAACCATAGCAGTTAGTGACGAAACCCACAAAAACTTTGACGGGCATTGTGCTGCATTTTTCTAATAGAAGGAAATGTAAAATAGCATTTAGGTTTTCCAGAAATTTGGGATGTAATTACAACGCAGTTATTATTCTACGGCACATTGGGTTTCATTTGAGAGAATTTCTGTGGTTGGTCTGACGACATAAGGGAAGAAATTCATCTCGAAAGCGAATATATATATATATATATATATGTATATAGGCAGAATAACATGACCGACAAAGACAAGGGAGACTAGAATGGCCATTTCTGGCTAATTAGCCGTCATCAGCCAGCCATACCCAAACCCAGGCGCTGCGGCGCCCGAGCCTCGAACTCGCGACCTTGTTGGGCAGAAGTCCAACGCTCTACCCACTGCGCCACGAGCTCGTTGTCTTGCCGGTTTCGATCGGGAATATTGACAATGGTAATGGGGCGCTCACCGGTCGGTTACAGGACTCACTCGTCCCGTTGTGCCTTGAGGCTAACTCTCAAGCCCTGCCAGCAGCCGTAAGGCAGCTAAGTATATAGGCAGAATAACATGACCGACAAAGACAAATGAGACTGGAATGGCTATTTCTGGCTTATTAGCCGTCATCAGCCAGCCATACCCAAACCCAGGCGCTGCGGCACCAAGAGCCTCGAACTCGCGACCTTGTTGGGCAGAGAGTCCAACGCTCTACCCACTGCGCCACGAGCTCGTTGTCTTGCCGGTTTCGATCGGGAATATTGACAATGGTAATGGGGCGCTCACCGATCGGTTACAGGACTCACTCGTCCCGTTGTGCCTTGAGGGCTAACTCTCAAAGCCCGCCAGCAGCCGTAAGGCAGCTAAGTATATAGGCAGAATAACATGACCGACAAAGACAAAGGGGAGACTGGAATGGCCATTTCTGGCTTATTAGCCGTCATCAGCCAGCCATACCCGAAACCCAGGCGCTGCGGCGCCGAGCCTCGAACTCGCGACCTTGTTGGGCAGAAGTCCAACGCTCTACCCACTGCGCCACGAGCTCGTTGTCTTGCCGGTTTCGATCGGGAATATTGACAATGGTAATGGGGCGCTCACCGATCGGTTACAGGTTTCACTCGTCCCGTTGTGCCTTGAGGCTAACTCTCAAGCCCCGCCAGCAGCCGTAAGGCAGCTAAGTATATAGGCAGAATAACATGACCGACAAAGAGACAAGGAAGACTGGAATGGCAATTTCTGGCTTATTAGCCGTCATCAGCCAGCCATACCCAAACCCAGGCGCTGCGGCTTCCCGAGCCTCGAACTCGCGACCTTGTTGGGCAGAAGTCCAACGCTCTACCCACTGCGCCACGAGCTCGTTGTCTTGCCGGTTTCGATCGGGAATATTGACAATGGTAATGGGGCGCTCACCCGATCGGTTACAGGACTCACTCGTCCCGTTGTGCGCCCAGAGGCTAACTCTCAAGCCCGCCAGCAGCCGTAAGGCAGCTAAGTATATAGGCAGAATAACGCTGACCGACAAAGACAAGGGAGACTGGAATGGCCATTTCTGCCCAACAAGGTCGCGAGTTCGAGGCTCGGGCGCCGTTGCGCCTGGGTTTGGGTATGGCTGGCTGATGACGGCTAATAAGCCAGAAATGGCCATTCCAGTCTCCCCTTGTCTTTGTCGGTCATGTTATTCTGCATATATATATATATATATATATATATATATATATATATATATATATTGAATAGCTGAGGTAGAGTGCATTCCGAGATGATATAGTGAAGAAAATAGGGCTCGTCGGCGAACAACAGTTGACACGATAAACACCTCAAAAAATCGATGCAATTACCTCTGTCCCCATCCCGCATCGTCGACCCTTAAGTTTACCGTCTGCAGTCACATTTAATCGCCATCCCCCTTCGCCTCCGACACAGGGAACCCTAACAGCCCCCGCCCCTAACCGGCCCCAATCCAATCATGTACCCATTCCTCACACCCCCAGTTGGTTTGTCTGTCCTTTGTCTGTCCTGTAGCACAAACTGGTCATCTGACCATTTCATTTCTCCTCTGTTCATTTCGTCTGACGACGGGTTGGTGTGACCAACTTGAAAATTCACGAGTACAACTCTATTTTCCGACGAGCCCTATTTTCTTCAATATATATATATATATATATATATATATATATATATATATATATAGTAAATTTGATCCAATTTGTAACATTAACGTTTCAGATTGGAATTTTTAAAATTCGTTTGTAAAATTAACTATCGTGCGACCGTATCCCAATATTTTTCAGACATAGCTTGATTGGGACATCTGTAAAACAAACAATGTAAAACTGATTACTAATGCAGTATGTATTTATTTCCTAGGTTTTCGATAAACTTAAAAAAATCAAAAATATTTTCTAGGAAACATGAACGACATTTGTCTTCCTTGCACTCATTTCCTAGCAACTTACATCTTCAAATTTTATACTTGAAGAAAGGATATCTTTCTATTTGAAAATATTTTCAAATGTCCGAATCATTTGGAACTTGACCTGCCATTACACTTACATTCAGAGTTTCCAACTATACCTTCGGTCTATGGAAAATCCAAAATTCTTTAACGCAGTGCGAAAGACCCTATAAACTAAGCCTAATACTTTGCCATGGATGCACACCGTATTGCATAAGCAGCAGTAAAGGATACGCTGCTTAAAATGTCCATTGCTAGAAACATTTGATAACTGAAACGTACACTATCTTAAGAATGCAATTCGAAGGAGGCCTTCTTTTCTGGGAAAGGAGTATGAGAAAAAAATTCATGCATGTTTCCATAAAATAATTTAACAGTTTATGGGGACATTAAAAATCTACGAAAATATTTCATATTACTTAGTAGCCATTTTTATACAGTGTCATTGTTACAGGTGTGGACGGAAAGAAACTCGTGCGGAATCCTGAACCCTAAGATAATCGAAATACCTTGGGATTCAGTTGCACGTTATTTATTCTTAAAACTCTACTGAAGTTTTTAAAATCAAAAACAAATTTGAGAATTTCAGTTAACAATTCTTGCGATTAGTAGAGGATTTCTTGAGATGGCAAATCCCGTCTTGTTTAAGTTACGAGGAAATAAATGCGCGAACTTGGAGAAAACCCTTCAAAACATATCTTCTCATGCTCCATCCGAAATTTAAGAGGAATACTTGAGCTGAAATCCATCAGCTACTGCAGTACAACACCATACTGTTCATGGACTTCCAAAAAACTGTCAGTGGTATTCAACTGTGCCATACTTACAAAATGAGCTTTTAGCTGGTACTGTCAGCATGGTAAATAATTAGTATTTGGATACCTAATATTTCATATATTTTAATCCCAGCACCAGATGGTTGACAGATTCAAACAGCCGGCTGGCGCACGAAAGAGAAAAAAAAGAGGGAGACAGATAGAACGAGATTGACTCTGGGGAATCCATCCCTGTGGTATAATAACACATACCTCATTATAATAAAACTGGCCGCTTTAATCTTTTAAAATGTTATATGAGCTCTCTCTTGGAAGGTTGTCAACTGATATAGTAACTTATTCCTCCACCCTCCTACTTACCGTGACCTCTATGACAATCCGGCTTAAAAAGGATCCGAGTTAGCCCCCCATTTATGAAAACCTGGTCTATTGTACCAGGCAAAGGTCGCGTGACACGCGTATTTTGACAACTAATGAGTCGACTTCCGGTCGTCCTGTCACCGTCTAACCACCGGGTCTAGGTGGGTGACGAGGAAGAGAGGTTGGTAAATGCTGCACAAATCCGCAATCATTATCAACTTATTCACGCGTTTGACAACGTCCTGTGCCAACTAAAAAGGCCCACAGTGGACATAACCATCCGCGAGGGTAAAATTTTCATTTATACACGACGTGGTATCTCGTGAAATTTTGACAGAAATCCTGAGATGTGTTGTCCTTTGGAAAGATTACGTAGGTAGGGTTGTAGTATTAATTATTGCGCAGTATAATCTGAAGATATTTCAATTCCGTCAGAATGCCGGCTTTTGAATGGGCTAACCTCTAGCTGACTATATAAATTTCCTCTGATTTTCGATTTACTCATAAATTAAGTATGTTTTACAGAGAACGCCACAAAAATATTATTTTTTGTACAGTCAGGGATATATCTTATGCCGTGTCAACAAAAAATTTTATTTTTAGTCTAGAATATGCACCTTCAGAATCCATCGTATAATAATACAATCAGTGACTTAGCTCGTGCAATATTAAACAACATTTTTAAATACGTTTTAGATAAGGAGTGATTACTGAAGTGGAATTGTAGTAGCTATTACCCAGAAGCATAACTTAACGATATTTTAGACACCACAGAATGTCTGCTTTTGAACGGCCTCATTTTTGAAAAGCCCCTCCTCGAATTAAAAGACTGACAACTCAATTAGTGTGCAGTTTTCTATGAATTTTCGATGCCCTTTCAAATTTAAATATAATTTATAGAAAACGTAAACAAAAATATTCATTCTTGGAAGAACTTGAAAGCAACTCACGTCGTTTTGAAATGTTTCTTCACAGGAAGGCAATATTTTACTTTTATGAAAAGTTTATAATTTTAAAACTTTTTGAAAATAAATGAATTAAAACCCCAAACGCAAAAGCAATGGCAGATCTGGCTCAAAACGCTTTGGGATGTGAAAAATATTTTAAAACCTTAACATCCTCTTTATTCGAGTCAAGAATTCAACAGGGGTAATGTGCCGTCAATTAAATGCAAAAATAATATTTTTTGCATACGCTTCCTAGAAAAGGTAATTCATTTTTAAGGACAATGAAAATATATAGCAAAAAGTACTGATTTAGTAATTATTTGCGTTCGAGTGTTGTTTATGCAGCAGGAGAAAAAGACGTTCGTTTAAAAGCTGACATCTTGCTTTGTCTGAAATATCTTGAGGTTATGTATCTAGGTAATTAATTTTACAATTATAATTGAGAAAAATTTCTAATTTAAAATGCATTATAAACTGCTGCTTAACATTTCATGCGATAGTTAATTGATTATACTCACTTGCTAGAAAATTAATTCTTATTATAATTGTTTGCACAAAGAAAAGGTTTCTTTCGGTTAAATAAGTTTTTTTCAATTTCTGAACACTGTTGAACCCAGTCTGCTTTTACACTTTTATTCATGGTTTTAAAAACTGCAAGTTGAATATTTTTTAAGGAAGGAAAATAAGAAAATAATAAATGCTATGAAGAAGATATAAAGTAGGGCTCATAAAATTTGGCATTGAATGTGGGCCATGTTGTGTACTTTACAACCATTATTAATAAATGAACAAAGAAGGTACTATATGAATGGACATTTCAGGTTGGTGATAGAAGCGAAGAGGTGAGCTACAGGAAGCAGCTCAGAAGAAGAAGAGGTGATTGCTAGAACGTGGTGTTTATTGGCCAATAATAGATGATGATGATGATGATGATGATGATGATGATGATGATGATTTAGAGAATACGAGCGTGGCTTCAAATGCGCATGAAAACGGATAATAATATATTCCTGTTGAGAATGTGAATTTATCTAAAAAAGGATAAGTACATAAAAGCGTGGGAAAGATGTGATTGATTCCCTTAGTAGCCATTTGTAACGCTAAGAGCTTCGCGTATTTTTTTCTGCTGGGTACCTTATGGCTAGTCCTCTGAGTAGTATACTGGAATATCAGCAACTATTTGAAGAGTTATTTACACTTAACGATGGAACACGACTGACAGAGATGTTTGGTGCCAGATAGCTCATATAAACATGTTTGCCCTTTTTGGTGGGTCATTAAGACGACTCCCATTTTGCAATCACTGGACCCTCACTAGCTGAAATAAGTAAAGTCTTAAGACTGGCATCATCGAATTCTAACACTAATTGTTCCTTGAAAAAACATTGCATAGTGTTCTATGGTGACTCTTATGAACTATTCCATTCTTTCCTATCTGGTCTGCCAAGCTAAACAGTAACCTGGAACTGCAGCATACGTATCAAACAGCAAAGCAACTTTCGCACCAAACTTCGTCTCCTGGCAGTTCAAGGGCCGTTTTTGGCTCAAATATTTTGGAATTTCTTCATGCACACATGATGCTTTGGATGCATCAAAGTTGCAACAGTAGAGGCTTTGGTTGAAGGGATTTCGGAAAGGATGAATGATTTAGCATGCTTACAGCACAGGTACTAGCTGAAAGCCGATGCATGACGTAACTTTCGGACCGAGCTCCAATGGCTCTGTTCCGAAGAAGCATGTCAAAGTTGGTGGATGGACGCTCACAGACCGTTTGCGGGACTCACTCGTCCGGTTCGGTCTTAGGGCTCACTCTGGAACGACGTCAGCGACCGCGCAACGACTAGTATTATAGGCCCAGGGGTTAGAATGTTGGAATTTTTAACAGCAGGTCACGGGCTCGAGTCTCGGGTTGGCTGATGACGGCTAATAAGCCGGAAATGGCCATTTGTGTTTCCTTCGTCTTTGTCGATAATTTTGTTCTAACTCAAAGGCGTTGCATTGCTTTCCTAGGAAATAAAAAGATCAGCATTGAAACTGCAGTTTATATATCAAATTTACATGTGGAAAATCGGAAAACCAGCTGCAGCTGCGCTTTGAAGTGGTACAAATTTGTGCGAAACGTGCGTTTGGGCTCTTAGATCGTACCCGTGCGGTAAGTATGATAATTCATTAAATAATTGTATACTGCTAAATTTTACTTCCTGGTTTTGGGCGATCCTGGTGTGGGCATTAAGGGCACCAGGTCATGCTGTGGCGCGCGAAAACGGGTACCTCGGCCTTGCCAGACAATGCGAGCACTGCCGCATCAGACAACTAACGGGCTCGGACGGTGGCCTGATTCTGGGAGTAGGAGAGAGAGAGGGAGTGAGGTCAACGGTCCAGCGCATTTTACATACTATAAACAATGAACTACGCTTGCAGCCACCATGGTGCATTAATAGCCTTGGCTTGGAAGATTGTCAACTGACGTGATAACTCAGCCCAGTGTGTGTGTGTTTTTGTGGAGTGGTTGACTGACGGAATGAGAGTCAGGGTGCAATGTTTCCTTTTTAATGCCGTATTTATGGCACTCCCACTCAGCTGGGATTCAAGCAACTCCTCCCTTGTGTTGCAGTGTTCTTGTTTGAGTTGGACCAGAGTGTGTGGGACTGCGCCCTCTCCCAACTCCGGTCTTCTTGACTCTGACTTGACACCGGGTCGAGGTGAGAGAGTGGAACAGAAAGTGAGGTAGATGCATCGAAAGTCTGCTCTCGCTATAATCCCACGCAAGTCACCTGTACCAACCTGCTGTGGAACATGCAGTGGACATCGTCAAAATCTACGATCGAACTGTCGTATACTGCTAAATGAATGCTGGCCGTTTGTGAATATTACTAATGTATTCCACATTAGAGGATAGAATTCATCTTAACTATTCATATAAACTTTCGGGCTGAGCCTTTAAAGCTTCACACCGACTGATTCCATCGAAGTTCACAAACTAAGTTCGAATGCAGTTTAAAGAAATGCACATTTAAAAAATATTTGTAACAGCGCCCCCTGTATGATCTAGTTGAGTTTTGTAAGATTGGCTTTCAATTTTGTTAGGCATGTTTGTAGGAAAAAGTGAGCATGCACAAACCAGGGAAAGGGTCTTGTTAAAACGCATTTTTGTCGAGAGTGGTATATAATTTTGCCGCTGTTAAGGATCCAGTAAGACAAGGACGTCAGCCATACTGACCTTAATTGCAAACAAAGTACCGACTTACGAGCAGAATGAGCGTCAATAGACGAGTATCGTCACTTGGGCTATCATCATGATCCATTGTGAACAATTCGATGTCATTTGTTTGCTCCACAGTTTCTTAGCTCAAATGAAAGTCAACCAATTTTGCGGACACAAAATAATCATTTGTTTCATAAAATATAATATAAACGGTATGTCCACACTGACTCCACTTAACATATATTTAGTCAAAATTATAATGACCATACAATCAGAATAACATTAACGACAAAGAAAAGGGAGATTGGAATGGTCATTTCTGGTCAGGTTATTCTGCCTATATCCTTAGCCATCTTGCGGCTGCTGGCGGGGCTCGAGGGTGAGCCCCAAGGCACAACGGGACAAGTGAGTCCTGTAACCGATCGGTGAGCGCTTCTTACCATAGCTAATATTCCTGATCGTAACCGGCAAGACAAGCAGCTCGTGGCGCAGTGGGTAGAGTGTTAAAATTCTGCCCAACAGGTCACGAGTTTGAGACTAGGGCGCCGTAAACAAAGTCAAGGCACTTTTGGGCGATAGAACTGCCTATATCTCTCGCGAGGATGACATGACAAAGACGCTAGTAAGCAATATTAACAAGGACTTGGAAAGTCTTCAGAAATCAAAAGCAATAACGCAGACTGAATGTCAAAAGATGAAACCAAAGGACACAGCGCTCACAAGATTCGATGGCTTCCCCAAGGTCCACAAACCAGGAACATCCTCTACGGCCGATCATCTCTCTAAGAGGCACTCTAACGTTTGGCCTAGACAAGTGGCTGTTTAAACGTCTCAAGTTTCTAACCCAGGGTTCCATAACAAACGTCCACTCAGCTGAAAATTTTATACGAAAGTTGCGGGGTATTCGACTTACAGATGAGGAAGTGATGGTATCTTTCGATGTGTCGTCACTTTTCACCTCCATCCCACATCTTGCAGTCGAAACCATATAAACCCTGCTAGAAGAGCACTATAACGAGGCGGACATGAAACTCAAAATAAGGCACCTTGTCGACCTCCTGAAACCCTGGATTAGAAACTTGAGACGTTGTTTCCTTATCAAGGATTTGAAGTGGATAGTGAAGTCAGCTGATGAGTTCTTAACGGGCATCCAACATCTTGAAGTAGAGGTGATGGTGTCATTCAACGTGATCTCATTATTTAACTCTATCACACCTGCATTGGCTTTCGATACTATCGACGGATTTCTCCAGGAAAAATATGACAAGACCGATCAAAAACTCAAACGAGTGCATATCACCAAGCCTTAAGAACTGTGTCTTAAGACATTCTTCAAATTCAACGGCCAGGTCTGCGAGCAAAAGAAGGGAACGCCAATGGTTCACCTCTGTCTGGACTTATTGCTGAAGCATTTCTGCAGAGGTCACTGGTCTTTAGCTCATAACCCCCAAAGTTCTGGGCTAGATAGCCGACGACACGTTCGTCATAATCAGGAGGAGTCACTTGCAGGCTATCGGGGCACTGTTGAATTCCATCTTTTCCGACATCCAGTTTATCATGGATGAAGAAGTCAAATACCAGTTGCCCTTCCTTGACGTCCAAGTTACAAAGCTGGCAGACGGGAAGATAAGAACAACGGTCTACAGTAAGGCAACAAACACTACGCACATCATCCACTTCCGAAGCAACCAACCTGTTGGTCACAAACGCAGTTAGTGTCAGAACTCTCGTCCGACGGGTTTAAACACACTGTAGCGACGACAGTGGGAAGAAGGAGGAGATGGAGTACTTGCATGCTTTTTTTCACAGATAACGATTATTCAAAGTCCTTCATCCGCAACTGCATCAGGAAGCCTCCATTTGAGCAGTCAAGCCAGAAAAGCCGAAGATTCTGCGTGCAATCCCCTACGCGAGGAACGTTTCAGAGGCGACGGCAAGAATCCAAAAACCTTTTGGGATTGGCGTGGCTCATAAGCCCGAATGCCCCATCAGATAGCAAGTCATGAAGGCCAAAGACCCACTACCGGTAACAGAAAAATCAGCAGTGGTCTACAGCATACCATACCAAGATTGGGATGCAAGGTATGTTGGTTAAACGGGCAAGCGCCTGGGCACAAGATTGTCTTTGGTTTATGGTCACGCACAGCAGCTGAACGATGACTTCGCCTTTGAGAAAACGAGGGTGATTGGCCGAGCCAATGAGAAGATGGCCAGCCTGGTGCTCGACAGTTGGTCCCCGACTGTCACACTCAACCGAGCTATAGTCTTGCATCCCACCTACCAGGCGCTTTGTACAAGCCTCGGATCAGTTTGGTCAGGGCCAATAAGGCAATCGAGCATTTGGAACCGAGAGCCCACGCTCACGGAAAAGAGGAGTGGCGGCCGGAGGTCACATGACCAAATTCAACACTGCCTCATCAATGCGCCCGCTGATTAACGTGGGGGAGGCCAACAGACTCGCTGCCTTGCCTAAACCTACGACGGCTCCAAAGGGGACAGAGGTCACGCGATCCCGCCGGCATTCAACCTCGGGGAGGTCTAAGGAAGTCAGCAGCGAACGGGTAAGTCAAAGTTCACGAGTTCACCACAGAGATAATAAGATGCACGCGGCAAGACTGACTAACTCAAGATCACCAGGAGCAGCAACCACGATACTCTGATGATGGAAGCGAGCAGGCTTTGGAAACGTCAGTATCGACAAAACAACGGGCCCGTGGCTCAATGGTAGAGTGTTACACTCAATGACCAAGGTTCGCGTGTTCGAATCTCGGGTGATCCACACCCGGGATAGGGTATGACTGGCTGATGACGGCAAATTAACCTGAAATGGCCATTCCAGGTTCCCTTTTCTTTGTCGGTTCCACCTTATCATATATATATATATATATATGATAGTGTGTGGCTCACCGATCTGCTTAAGGAACGTTTATGTTCCGTTGTGCCCTGGAACTCAGACTAGAGTACTCACAGGCAGTCGCATAGCGACGTGTAGCATATGTTGATAATGTGGAACCGACAAAGACAAGGGAGACCGGAATGGCCATTTCTGGCTTATTAGCCGTCATCAGCCAGTCATACCCAATCCCAAGTGTGGAACACCTGGGATTCGAACCCGCAACCATTGGTATTTGAGTCGAACGCTCTACCATTGAGCCACGGGCTCGTTGCTTTTGTCGGTTGCGATCGGGAATATGATGATAGTGTGGCTCACCGATCTGCTTAAGGAACGTTTATGTTCCGTTGTGCCCTGGAACTCAGACTAGAGTACTCACAGGCAGTCGCATAGCGACGTGTAGCATATGTTGATAATGTGGAACCGACAAAGACAAGGGAGACCGGAATGGCCATTTCTGGCTTATTAGCCATCATCAGCCAGTCATACCCAATCCCAAGTGTGGAACACCTGGGATTCGAACCCGCAACCTTTGGTATTTGAGTCGAACGCTCTACCATTGAGCCACATTATCAACATATGCTTCACGTCGCTATGCGACTGCCTGTGAGTACTCTAGTCTGAGTTCCAGGGCACAACGGAACATAAACGTTCCTTAAGCAGATTGGTGAGCCACACACTATCATCATATTCCCGATCGCAACCGACAAAGCAACGAGCCCGTGGCTCAGTGGTAGAGCGTTCGACTCAAATACCAAAGGTTGCAGTTTCGAATCCCAGGTGTTCCACACTTGGGATTGGGTATGACTGGCTGATGACGGCTAATAAGCCAGAAATGGCCATTCCGGTCTCCCTTGTCTTTGTCGGTTCCACATTATCAATATATATATATATATATATATATATATATATATATATATATATATAATACTATTTTTGCAACTTTTAATAGAACTTTTATCATGAAGTTTAATGTTTTTTCGCTCGCAAGGCCCTTGCTAACCTGAATTAGAAGTATTCAGTGGGTGAACATTGCAAAATAAGTTAGACAAGGGCAATATTGCTCCAGTGGCGACTTGGGCCGTTTGCCCAGACTTACAAATGGAAAACGCTGCGGCACATGACATTTAGCAAAATTTAATTACCTTCGAGTAAATGCAGTACGGTGGACCCACTCACACTTCATGTCTGAGAGATGCACAAAAACAAACAGGGTCATATGCCTGCAGTGAGTAGATGGTATCATAATTATTTTATCAGATTCTTCCTGTCAAGGCATGTTTACGCTTATTTCTAATTAAACTTACCTTTTTCCATCTACACTGGCGCCTATAGTCCAAGCTTCTTCCATACCTTTTTCCTATGAGAATAGCAGCATAAAATATGTTGCTATAGATTGCAGAAAGTGCGATGGAAAAACAAATATGCTGAGTCCATGTCAGTGGTGGAAATAAAATGCACCTTTGGAAGGTTTCCTAAAGCCACTAACATTAATTATGGAGGAAATACCCCAAAATTTGCATTTCCAAATGCAGATTAAGCGCCTGGAGAAAAGAAAACGTTTATCCACAGTAAATCTTGTTAAATGTCTGTAAACCAGTGCAATAAAAATGACAATCAATGCTTCTGCAAATCACAGTTGGAGTTCACGTGAAGATATTTTTTCCGTTTATTTCAGTTCACTGAAAGAAATTTGGATGTGCGCTGTCGAACTCCCTATTTTTTTACAAGCAAGTTAAGTATATCGAAAACAAAGAAAAAGGAACCACAAACAATTACAAGCAAAATTTATGCAAATGGACGAATGAGTTCTATTAGCGGGACGACCAGATATATAAATATATAAATATATATATATATATATATATATATATATATATATATATATATATATCAAGGTGCATGTCATTAAGCATGGGCGATCAATTTGAGACAGTAATAACATTCCATAAACAAACATAACCGAAACATGTACAGTAGAAATCTAATAGTAATTTATTTATAACCCCTGTGTCAAAACTCCCGGTTGGGTAGCATACTTTGTACTGCTATACCGATCTAGTATCCTCATAAAGACCTCTACAGCAGCAAACAGAACGACATCCTCATGCAGAGAATTCCAAGCTTCAACTTCTCTGTTGAAGAAGAAGAAGAAGAAGAAGAAGAAGAAGAAGAAGAAGAAGAAGAAGAAAGAAGAAGAAGAAGAAGAAGAAGAAGAAGAAGAAGAAGAAGAAGGGCTTTTGTGTGTCCAGCCTGGCTACAGATGAAAACCGTTTTTGTTAGCCCTCTTGTTACACTCTTTGTAATGGATAAGATTTCGAAACTCGCAAATTATTTCTTGAATGTACGAATGGTTCCGCGTATTCTAAAAAATCTATTGGTTAGCGAGTTTCCGCCATATCACCGCTCCCTGGTAGAACGATTGAATACACAGCCCTCACAGACGCTTGCAAGCCCGAACGTGCTGATCTAGGATGGAATTGAAATATACTGGCGATTACGTCAAAATACGATTAGCGAAAATGAAGGAGTCACCCAAGTCAACCGTCATAAAAAGATAGACCTGGTAGGACAGAATTCATTGAGCCAAAAAGCACAGAAGCAGCTCAAAGATTTGCCCGAGTTGACTTGACCACGATAGACTACTTTACACGGTACACGTTCCCTACCTTTTTTGATCAACCTGGATACCCGACCAGTAAGGAGACACACATCCACCTAAAGGAGCAACGTAGAACCAGCAGTGGGATAAGACGCTAGTGACAGTGGCGAGCAGTTGGCGCAAGGTGACCGGAAAGTACAGCTGTGCACACTGATGTGGAAGGCAAGCAACCGCGACAGACAGGCCTTACTCGGGTGCTCCACGTGGCAAGAATATATCTTTATGTCTAAAGAGACTTGAACACAGGGAGATTGATCGTAATGTTTTGCGTAGAGGAAAGCCCCCAGATTCCGGTCAACTGACTAACGAGGGCAAATACAAGGGGGTGCCCGAAAATGACAATTATTAGCAGAATAACATTCGCGGAAAAACAAGAGAGTCTGGAATGGCCATTTCTGGCTTCTTAGCCGTCATCAGTCAGCCAGGGCTCGAATCAGCGACATGTTGAACAGAAGTCAAACGCTCGAACCCACCGAGACATGAGCACGTTTTCTTGTCAATTTCGATCGGGAATATCAACAATGTAGATAGGTGCTCACCGATTGGTTACAGGACTCAATCGTCCCGTTGTGCCTTGGAGCTCATTCTAGAGCCCTGCCAGCAGCCATAGCGGTGAGCGATATATTCAGTTCAGTTCAGTTTTATTAAGGGAAATATAGGTAAAGCCTTTGAGCTCCCTATTGATGTCAATGACACTGCAAATAAAAAAAAGGCTGACATATAAGGGACGTTGGACAAAGGGTTATCTCCCCGACACACTGCAGGGCATCGGGACAACAATTATAAAATAATGTTACTCAAACATGGGGAGTAGTATGTTATATGACGCGAAACCTTTTGATGGGAATATGTTTAAGGAAATGTGTTAGGTTCGGATGTTGTGGTGACACTTATGGCTGTACTGGTCAAACTTCCGCTTAAAAGTGTCAACGGATGGGGACATGATTATGTTCGTAGGCAGAGCATTCCAGGCCTTAATCACTCTGTTGGAGAAGAAGAACCTTCTTGTGTCGAGTCTAATATGCAGAATGGCATTATCGACAAAGACAAGGGAGACTGGAGTAGCCATTTCTGGCTTATCAGCCCCTATCACTAGGCGCTACGGCTGCTGGCAGGGCTCTAGAGTGAATGCCAAGGCACAAAAGGACAAATGAGTCCCGTAACCATTCAGTGAGTACCCATCTACCAATTATAATTATTCTATGTAGGGAAGTGGGTTGGCAATGTTGCCCTCTCCCGCTAAGTACGTTTCCTAGATAATCTTCCTGCTAGGTTGGCTAAGTAGTGTCCATGAAAAAGCGGACAGAATTATCACTTTTTTAAACCTCCCTAACGCTCTCCACTATTCTAAGGAACCACGCGCCCCTGATGGTAAGTTGTTCGTAATTGAAGGGGTTCTTAATGTTGAAGTTGTCCCTGTTGTTACCACAATGAACCAGCATCATTATCTGTAAGTGATAACACGAAGGCTTGAGGGAGTTAGAAAAAAAACGACGTGAATTGTGACGAACAGGGGACTGGCTGCTTTAACCTGACAACCTGTTTGTACACACAGCCTTCAAACTCATCCATTTTTGTGAAACATGACGTGACAACGGTTTCTTGTCCCCTTTACTTGCGCAATTTGTTCCCCTGTGATTTCTTGTTCCCAAGAAGGGAGAAATCCTAAAAGGCAAAAAAATTTCAAAACGTAGAAGAGGTTAAGAAAGTTTCGCTAAAGACACTTAAGAACATTAGTTCAGAAGAATATTAAAAACCTTTGAACAGTAGTAAACCTGTTAGGACAAGTGCATGTCATTTAATTGACAGTCTTTTGAAGGAGAGTAATGCGTTTAAGATGTTATTATAAATAAAAAAATATTTGAATGAATAATGATCACTTTTTGGTTACCAACTCATAAGCAATATTTACGGCTCCTTGTCTGTCTGTTTACCATTCGGGGAAAGGGAGGGGGAAGACGATAAGGCATGTGTTCTACCTCATACTTATGTTGAAAATTACTCCCTATTATGTAAATTGTTCAGAGAGTGGTGACTACAGCCAATTTCGGGACTTAATGTAATTTTTACTCTCGGTAATCGTAGCAGTGCGGACCGGTTCTTGTGCAAGCAGTTTGACCGTTATGCGAGCAGAACTTTCGCCTGTCCAGCATATACGCACCTCCGAATTTTCACTTTAGTCAAAACCCCTCCAAATAACAAAAAACATTTTTTTACTTTTTAGCGCCACCGTAAGCACCTCCATGACTCAGGACTGCTTGAGAACGGTTCAATACAACCGACTTGGGTTGATCGACGTTTGTCTGAAGCATTGTTACTATAACGGATGGAAACTTATATAACATCTGAAACAGTGATTTCTTAGAAAATATCTTTTTTTCGTCTTCTGCATGACAAGTATTCACTAACCTCTCTTGTGCATACAGCTATTTGAAGGCGGTCAGTGTGTTGCTCTTAAAATTAAAGTGGAGAAGATAGCTTGAAAGAGCCTCCCTCGGGAGTAAGCCGATTACTATCGCTACCAGAATTTCGTTTCGGACTGTTATGCACATATGTGGTGAATTAACTGATACTTGACGCAGGGCTTTAGCCAGTATGCAATTGCATTTTCTACTGGAGATATGAGCACACATCAGATGCGAGAACATCAATAATTTCTCGTAACACCTTTAAAAGTTGCCTCTTCAAATATTACCTTAAACAGCAACAACATAGATTTGGCCGATTCTCCATTCGTGGGGTAAACCCAGTGAGAGTGAGTAGAGGCAATGTGGTAAAATAGCATCTGCTCATTATGAGGCTGCTGAGATTTTACTGACGTGGCCTACACATAGATTATGATGACGCGTTTTCTGAACTGCTCTCAGCTATGGAAGGTGGGGCGGGGTGAAACTACATATTTTCGATCACTCCATCCCCTCGCAGTGAAAAGGTCAACACCCGCGACCCAGGAACCGACTCCTCCACACATCCGGTTTTAGTTCACCTTTGCTGTGCTTTTGGCTGTTGGGAATCCGTAGTGTGAAGGGAAAAAGAAGTTACGGGATCGGACGCTACCTCTAAATCCTGTTAAGGTTGCACCACCGACCATCAAGTTACGGGCTGAAACAGATGAAGTTGGGGTTCTTGGACAATACATGTGGGATATCTGAATAACGTAAAGGTGCCGAAACAGGATTTATTGACGCCCCAAATTCCCTTGTTCATCACTTTTTCGTAAAAATCAGCGGTTTGAAAGGAAAAACACCTGCGGTGATTAAGTATAATGAGTAGACAAAGTTTAGTTAATGGTGATCATATATGCGAGTTGGCATGGTGCGAGACGGGGTGGGGGGTCCTAAAGTTGAGCGTGTTTTGATAACAGCGATACCTCCCTATTGAGGTTGCACAGAGCGGGACCTTAGTGATAGATAACGGACAGGAAACGGCCGTGGTGAATCGATTATAACCAATCATAAAAGCAGACACATTCCTCGAATATCGTCAAGCCTGCCCTTTAGTTTTCCTGGTCGCAGTCTGTTACGAAGACTGGCACCAGTCCACGTTATTAACCTCAGGTTGTTGTGCGTTCATACTCCATTTTCAGGAGATTTAGGCCATCCTACCAGAGGACATTAGCATTCATTGGTCGTCTCAGATTTCTAACCACTCACAAATGCCCTAGAGTTCCCTAGCCTGTTTCGGTTGGCGAATTTCTTTGAGGAGAAGGCCACATGCAAGGCCGAACCCAAGGAGAGGTTATTAGGCAACTGCGCTAACTACTACTTTCGAAGAGTCTACCATCAACGGTAGAGGAGCTTCGGTAGACTTGGTCCTCTTCTCCACGTGTAAAAATACTAAAACAGCATGCCGTTTATGCACATTATCCCTTGTAGAGGCGTGAATTATCCCTTCCCGTAAATGTCTCGGTCCAACCAGTGGTTACTACTGCCTTAAACAACAATTCAAAATAAATCCATCTATCCTAGCATTTCACGTCTTCTTTCCATCTGCCCCTGGCATGATGATCATAGTGGCTAAGGCGCATCCGGTAACATAGGCGCTACACATGTGAACAAGCCTGCACAGCCCTTGGAATTCCGTTTTTCTCAAAAAAACAAGTAAAAATAAAGTTGGAAACGAAAAACCAACTGTTCTTTACAAATATTCTTGTGACAAGGCAAGTTGGCAACAGCCTGCAAACTGTTGTGGTCTGAAGAGCTTAACATACTCCTCACAGCTTCCAACTTCTAATTGTATGCGCACAGTGGTTAGTAAGCCACGTTGTATGAAGACTGTGTACAAGGCAATAGGTACGTTGTATTTTTCCAGTGGCTTCGCAATATATGCCAGGGGGATTAGAGGGGTTAGTGTTAGTTTGGGGTTAAAGTTCTGGCACGAGAGGGTAGGGATGCCTTGTATGGCCGCCTAAACAGGCGACAGGAACGGGAACCACCCACACCATAGGTGGCTTTGCGCCAAAATTCGGGGGAATTAGGTTTCAGATTTAGGCGAGAGCTAGGACTAAGTTTATGGTTAGAGTTAAGGCCAGAGTCGGCATTATGGTCAGGATTAGCTTAAGAGTTGAGTTTTGGGTTCGTGTTAGTTGTAGGGGTGAGGTTTAGGGGAGGGCTAGGGTTATGATTAAGCCTACAGTTTAGTTTTGTGTTAAGGTTAGTGTTAAGCTTAAGGTATGGAGAGAGTTATCCTTCGCTGAAATTTACCCCCAGGTCACCTCTTAAGGGAAGGGGGGCGTGTTACTATTTAAGTGTCCTGTTTAGGCGGCAATGCATGATATCCTTATGCTAGGGGAGAATACATGATCCCCTGCAATTACCTGTAAGGCAGGAGTTCATATTTCCGTAGATACTCCTCGTGACGGTATTCAAGCGATCGACAAGTAAGCTGGCCACTAGTTGTCGCCTAGGGAACACATACAACTTTTCTCAATAATTTGAAAAGCAACCTGCCTTCCGAACTCATATGCAACCAACATGTCGGACGACCTCGCTTGCGTCAACCCCAGAACAGTTATCATAGATAACAGGAGCAAACAAAAGAGCTGAGTCTTGTTACGAAGCTTAACTTTCCTGCAAACCTCATATGTTCACTGAACCACACAAGTGAAGGCAAGTTTACTTTAGGTTCCTTAAACTGGACTAAATGCTTTAAAAAGCTATTATTCAAAGCGTCTTGGATGAAGGGGTACTAGTTAGGGGTAGCACTACACAGATAGCATTTGGTCGCTCCATTTGTCTCGTACAGGTGGTGAAAAATCCTGTGGCCGCCTCAAACTGGTACCCAACTCTCACCTGTGGCTCCTCGAAGTTGGGTTCTTCCCAGCGTCCACA